>MQRK01254642.1:0-12313 GCA_001938485.1 Girardia tigrina
GGATGATTATTTCGATCATAGAAAGAACTGACGTTTATTGACTAGAAATATCTTTAAATTTCATACATTTGTTCTAACTTTATTGATTTAATAAAACAAATTTATATCTTTGCAAATTACAGTTAATTGTTTTTTTTACATTAGCAATTATTGGGCAACGAAAATTCAATGTTTTTCGGTAATGTTTTTTTTGATCATTCAAAAATTTTCATTTTTTTTAATGTGCATCTGAAATTTTCAGTTTTACAAATTTCAGGGGTCGCAAATCCAATTAAGAAATTTTTTAAAAATTAAAAATCAAAAAATTAAATTACATATCACTTAAAAAAACTCTTAATTGGTTGCTACGGCTGATGCGATTTAGTGAACACTACACCTCCTATCCCAGTTTCAAAATTTTATTTTTCGTCGCTTTCGCTCTTTGATTTTTTCACTCAGTTTCAACAAATGTCCATTGTAGCGCTGTACCGTGATTGTTTCTCCGGGTTTAAGTAACTCATAACAGAGGACTCCCTTCATGTCCCACTATATGCAGAGCAACAATTTCTTGCTATGAAGATTAGGTTTTGGCGTTGAAGTTGAAGGTTGACCTTTAAATGAGAAAAACAAATCAAATATCAGTTACATTTAATACATTTATTACAGTACAAAAAATTCTTCTTAAAATTCATCTCTTATTATTCCTTTAACTGCTAATTTGCGCGTATGTTGAAAATAATTTTATATAGTTTTCAGATATAAAATCTGTGCTTTGCTTGGTTGAACCCATGAACTCCTACATATTTGTACTTTTGCCATTGTTAATTTAATCTTTCATTTGGAGAAAACCTCTTCAATCGGGTTTAACTGTGGGCTGTATGGTAAAAAGAGATGATCTCATGACCACAGTTTGCAACCGCATCCTTTATTTCCGGTCATTTATATGTTGGATTTTATATTAGTATTTTAATTTTATTAATTTTTTCTACTGTGAGTTTTCTCATTTGACCCAAGATATTATTTGGAAATGTCTCTCCACTAAGTGTCTCTAACTTACACTTATTAGAAATCCATATCGTACCCAATCAACCCCATCTGGCCCTTTGATCTCGCCAGTGAAATTGATGAAGTACCTATTGAGTTCTCCATAATATTATAGTTAAATATATTAAGTATATGAAAGTTTGCTCATGCTACTTCTATTTAATTAATGATAATCTTATTTTTTTCTCAAGATGATTTTTTATTTGATTATTATATTTCTAATCATGATTTTATCACTTTCATAACAGAGCCTAAAGCTAAAAGAACATGAACAAATTGTAGACATTGTTTTATTAAAATATAAGAAAACAAAAGAAAATGTTAATCAAAAGCAATTACCCATCGTCCCCAGTCATCAAAATCTGATAGATTGATAAACTCTTCATCTTTAACCGTTGTGATAGAGCAGAACTGGAGACGATCACGATTCTCCTTCTGAATCTCAAGTTTTGACTTGAGGTCCAGTCATCTTATTGTTCTTTAGTCTCTTGGAAATTATTTGTTGGGGAAAACGACCAATTTTTATTAAAAGTATCAAAATCAGGGACGCTGTTTGACTGGTTGTAAAAAACGCAAACTACATAATAAAATTTATCATATAAAATATTGATCGGGATTTGCTAACCAATTAAACTTGGAAATCTTCCCCTTTTATATTAAGGCAATATTATATAATATGCCCCGCGGTCAGTTGATGCTATTGAAATTGACCTTGTAATTGCACATTCCGGTGATGTCATGACATATGAAATCACCGGAATTTAAACTCTAGTGATGTCATGAGATTTGACATCATTGAAGTTCAATATTACTGAATGTGGTGAAGAATGACATCACCACACTGGTGTTATCTCTGATTACAATCTTTCCATCTTGGCCTATCACTCTTGACAATCCCTCTAGGCCTGTCGAAACATATGAGCTTTTCGCTTCCTCTGCTCACGCCGCTTCTGGAATCTGCTGAGCACCCCAGATGAAGATGATACCATATCCTCTTTCATAATTGATCCATAAATGTGTGGGTTCGTCACCAGAGGTTTTTTTCCGCATATGACCCAATCTTGTTTGCTGTATCTAGAATTAACTCCGGTTGCTCTTCTGAGACTTTTTCAATCACCTTCTTGTAGTAGCTAGACATATTTTACTGTATTCTAATCTCTGTGGCCTCGTTTTGTAAAGACTTTGTTTTGTCCTAGCAAATTTTTATCTACAACCGGTTTATGAACCGATAGAGGGACTGAATGTTTTCTGTATTCCTCAAATTCGGTTGTCCTCCTTGTCAATTCGTCATTCAGCTTTACACATTATCCTTTCCATTTCTGCAACTCCAGAAGCAGTTATCTTTGTTGCTCTTCGCTTTCATTAATTTTTCTATCCATGCTGAAGAATGACGATGATGGGATTACAATTGAAAGAAAAAAAAACTACACAAAAAATAATTGATGGAGGCTGAGAGAAAGGAAATCTCTTCTAGATATGAAACTTGGCAAGGACTTCCTCAAACTTCCAGATAGTCAATAGTCTCGGCAGGAATTATAAACCCCTACCATTATCTATCGACAAATCGGCAGTCTTGAGAATGTTCCCCAACCTCCATCAACTGCAAAAAAAAGAAATAAAATCTAAAAATTACCTAGGTTCAAAACAATATTTAAAATAAAATTTATTCAATGAAAAAAAGTATGATCAAGTGCACAAATTCAGATGAATTTATACAGTTTTTCTTTACACAAAATTTCACAAAGCCCATAACCGGATAATTGTCATAATCAACCTTCAATCATCCATTACTAAGTCAATAGTCCTCAGATATAAACAACCCGGAGACGGCCACAATTCCGATTAAACCCATGTCAACATATCAGTATATCATATTCTCACAAGAAAATATTCAAATCGACAGGATCCAAAGGTCAAAATCAATTAAAAGTTTCTTTTATTAATTAATTAAAATTATAAATTATAATCTTTTATTTTTCGTTTCTTAGGTTCGGGGAGTTTTTTCTTTGCTCGCCTCGGTGCCGGTGTAATGAATAGGCCCGAGGCCAAGTTGAAGGAAAAACTCACTTGTCTCAAGATATGAATACTACAGTTATCCATGATGACTTTAAAATTATCCTAGGATTAAATTATTTGCACATCGGATTAAATTAAGTGAAAAATCCTGTTGTGGTGCTCTGGTCAAACGACCAAAATAAAAAACAATTTTAAAAATTAATTAATTAATTTAATTAATTAAAATTAGTTAATTTGGCCGGTAACGCGGTACGGGAAGCCGCGGTCGATTAATTCCTCTCTCTGGCATTTTCCCGCACAATTGAGAGGTGCTGGCCACCACCACTCGGTCCGGCAGCCGGCACCTCACTTGTATAAGCAGTGAGAAACCATAGTCCGATTCAAATGAAATTTATTTTCCATAACTAGTAAGTTTAAACAGACATCATTTCTCTTAAACATTTATATTTATTAAATTTTCTTTATTTTTGAAAGCATTTCTCTTTAACCTAACAAAATTGTTTTTTACAAAAATGTGACATTACATTCATTAATTTTCAATATGAAATACAAAGCGGTTCTCTAAATCATATTTAAATGAACAGGAAATCCCAATGCAACAAACTCGTTTGTCTTAGAAATGGAGTTAAGAATGGGAAATTATATGTTAAAAAACCGAAGTAAATAGTTAGAAAAATCTTTTTTTTCAAAAAAAATCGAAGGCAAAGCAGTTGAGTTGTGAGATGTGAGAGTGAAAATCAATTGATCAAGAGACTCATTTTATCAGATTGAATTATCATTTGTGTGAAGAGACATCAAATGGGTTTCTTTCAAGGGGGAAAGGAATTGAGGAAATTAAATCAGTCGTGAATGTCAGTTTATCAATCTTGTTTCTGGTAGAAATTCGTCAGAGTTAATCACGTTAATAAAAATACGATGATTATTGCTGTCAGATATGATAAAACACGTTAAACTTGAAACTTTGCTCTTCTTTTTATCCACATTTTTATTCTTTTTTCATTTCGCTTGAATAAAAACGACAGATTTAATTTGTCCTATTCATCCATTCAGAGAACTCTTTGGTCGAATTTTTCTGATTTCTGGCGGAATATTTTTAATAAATTTAAAATTGAAAATAAATTATTTATTTATTTTTATAAAAGATTTATTCAGGTATATAAAAATTTTTGAAAAATATACACGGAGGTAGAACATACTTTACTCCGGCTGAGTATACGGAAATAGTTACGAAAAATAAAAATTTTAAATGAAGATAATATTTCATTAGTTTTAAAAACATTATTATGAATTTCAACATTTTTATTAATATCACAATTCAAATTTTCAAAATTTAGATCATCAGTTGACGTCAAACTAAATTGATAATTGTGGTGCTCTTGAAAATTTTAAAAAACAATTTTTTTAACGGAACTAATAAAATAATAAAATGTTTAGCAAGTTCAAATTGTATGTTATGGAGAAATAAATATGTGATAATTCGATATTATATTTTGTCAATTTGAAATTTTAAAGGATGGTAATTTGAACCGCACTGTGCGACAGTGACCTCAATCGATCAGATCACATGTGCCATCGCCTTACACAATTTGGCAACGCGTGGCGGATCCCCACAACCTCACCGACCACGCACGATGAACCATCCACCTTTTCGGGTGACATCGGCATTCACAGAGACGATAAAGCGATCCGGGAAGCAGCGTCGATTTGAACGAGATACCGCTACTAAGCAGTACTCCGGTCGGGTCCAATCAAATTCTGCTCGGCACTAGACCGGCTAATTCGTCCCGCCGAGTAAATATTTCCCGCACATTGAAGAGGTTTTGGACTCCACAGCTCGATCCCGAAACCAGCACTTCAGTAATAATTTAGAATAATCGTTTAAAAAACTACGCAAACAAAGATTTCCATTTGACAGAATTAAATGAACTTTTATGATTTTATTTTAAAACTTCTAATTGATAGATTTAATAATTTCATCTTCAATTTTTACTTAGAAATTGTTATAAAGATTTTTATTCAAAAAAAACTTTCATTCAATCGGTTTTAAAAATTTAGATCAAATTTTTTTTTACTTTAACAAAATTAATAATTCCTTTTTAATAGTTGAAATTTTTAAAAATCTTACGTTGTAATTAAATATAAATCATTTTCGAACAATTAATCATCGCGAACATTCAAAATACCAATTTTCCGGTTCTAGGTTAAAACATCACATGACAAAATATCACTAGAACAAGATATCACAATTGCGAAGAATTACAAATGAAATTATTGCAATATATTTGAAACATTTAAAATCTAAATGCTGATTGTGAGGAAGTTTTGGATTGTGTCTCTCCTACCCAGATGGTTGATGAATATTTAAATTCTTATTATCTGAAACTAATTTAATTAAATATAGATTCTATACGTTTCAGTAACCTAACCCTAAAATTATTTGTGATATTTTGTCCTAGTGATATTTTGTCGTGTGATGTTTTTTCCGGTCACCCAATTTTCAATATGGGAGGAAGGAACATATTTCCAAATATTCCTCCCTATTTGAAATCTCTATATTGAAATTGTCTATTTACGAAATTTGATATTAATCAGTATGGAATATAAATTTCCATATTTTGTAAGGTTCCGAGTGATAAGTTTTATATTAGGGGTATTTATAAGTATAAATTAAATGAAAATTTACTAACAGATTAATAATAATTATATAAAAATAAAAAATAATGGTCAGTTCAATGAATAAAAAGAGTTATCTGCAGTATCCCTTGCTCGATTTGTTGGGAAAGGGACTCAAATTAGAATAAGAAACATTGGTATCGTTTAGCTGCGGAGCAAACGTTTGAGGCGACAACTTTCGGTCAATGTACGTATGAATTATTTCCGTTTTCATTTCCACAGAGAACTCTTTGCTCTTTCTATTCACATAGTTTGTTTCGAAAATTGATGTTTCGTCGATTTATTTGAAATGGGTAGAGAAGGACTACGTTGGAAATAATTTTATTAAATTGACGAAATATTAATTATCGAAATTTAATCATTTTTTTCAAAATGTTTGATTCAATATTATTAATAAATATTATAATAAATTATTGTAAAATTATAACTATTTGAATTTATTTTATTCATGCCTACAAATTTCATACTTTACAACCTCATACAAATCTATATACAAAGGATAAAAAGAAAACGACCCGTTTCGAGATAAAAGTCTCATAATAAGGCCACTCTACTCTATGTATTAAATTAACACATTTTTCAGGACTTTACTACATATTTATTATATAAGGATTTGCAGAGACGTGTAGAAAATTTACCCAAAAAGATAACACTTCATCAAGGTTCTCAAAACACAGCAAAAAGTATATATATATATATATATATATATTAGACAAGGAAATTCTTTAAAAATCAATACACAGATATTTTTTTTATTTTTGAATAATAAAGAATAAATAAACACTTAATAAAAATTAATTGAAATTTTCTGAACAAAAATAAATATTTGCAATTTTATTTATTAATTATTATAAAAGTAGACAAACTGTGCAAGAGACAAAATTAATATGACGGATTTTACGGTGACACTTATTAGTTTGTCATAATCAAAAGAACAAATATTACATCACCGTCATCATGACCATAATTCAGACTCTGATTATCAATACAATGACGAAATATGCGTTCAGACAGATCAAAGTGAAACCCTATGTCTTACAGTTACAACATCAAATCAGCATTTATTATTAATAAAAATGTCTAGTTCATACTCCTTAGTTACTATCTTACCTGCACATCCTAACGGCATATTATTATATTATCCACTTATAAAAAATTTCTTTGCCAACGAAGCAGATGTTGTAAAGGTTGAAGTTCAAAGGCTGGTTTAGGAAAGCCATGCTGTTAGGAAGTGCTAATTCATCATCGGACAAATGTATAAGGAAGACATCTCTACCGAACGATCTAAGTGCTACTAGATGTAAATGTTAAGTAACAATACATAATGCACATAATTTAACATTTCAAAATAATTTAATCGACTTAAATGTGATAATTTCCTTTTTTAATGTAATATTAAAATAATTCTCCCCGGGGTAAGCTAAATCAGGGTCCCAGACAATGGTTTCCTCCTCAAATTGTATGTTTCCTAACGGAATGCTTTATCAAATACTTACATGGTAAAGGTCAGTTTTTATGTCATTTACTTTGAAAAAGGTCTTCGGAACTCGGAATATTATAATAATCTATAATTTTAGAAGATGATATATGGAATATAAAAAGTTATTAATAAAATTCTAAAAATAAAATCAAAACTAAAAATGATTTACTTTTTTTAAATTTATTGATCCTACTTATGTTCAGATTGCTTTTTGCTACAATTAAAAATCATACCCCTCAGATGCTTTATATTATTTCGTCTATCATGGTCACAAGCTGCAGAATGAATTCTTTGTAAGATGTATGATGTTTCTTGTCGTGACTGATTATCCCGAATTTGGCTGTCAGCGATCATACTCATGTATATATTCTGAGAACTTTTATTAATTGATATATTTTGAGATTACATCTTAGTGAGAATCAATTATGACTTTTTTCAATGTAATTATTTAAACATAGATACTAAACATTAGATAGTCGGTATTGATTCCATATTTTCATTTCAAAAATAAAAGATCGATATTTACTTGTGTGAGAAATATTTTAGATATTTGATATTTTGTGTGTGAATGTTGTATGTTGATTTGGAATTGTGTCTCTCCTACCCAGATAGATGATTAATATTGTAATTCTTATTGTTTGAAAATATGTAATGCTTAAATTTATTTCTCATTTAAAATAATTGTAAAATTTAAAATAAGTTTATTAATTTTATCTACAATTTTTAATAAATAAATTGAATTAATATTTTTTAAATAATTTATAAACATTTTAATTTTTATCCAATAAATTTTGAGTAAATATTTTAACAAATTATTTATTTCTCTATTTACTCAGATAATAAGATTAAAGTCAGGAATTAATAGACTGATGCAAACTTACGAAAGCTATAACAAAGATGGTCCTAAGTACGAAAAAACCAGTTGTAATAATAAAAAATGTTAAAAGTCATATTGGTGTTCTTAATAACTTGTATGCGACTATTGAAAGTACTTCAAGTTGAAATTCGTGACTACCAAGAGGAAAATAGATGCAAACAAAATTATTCTAATCCGTATTACATAATTTGTATTTGTTTCAGAAGGTTCCTTTAGACCCTTAGTTTGAACACATTTATAAATATTCTACTTGTTTGGTTTTGAAGTAATTTAATTTGGTATTATATATTTTAAATAAGTGTAAATCTATGTTCGCATTCCTTTTGTTAATCACTAACATACCATTTTGGTACGAACCCAATCAGAAACAATTTTCTGGTGTTGGTGAATGGATCATACCATACCAAGTTAAGCTCATCTGTCTTTTCAATACTTCCAGTGAACGAAACCAAATACCTTCCGATTTCCTCGTTATAATTGTTATTCTATATATCTGAACATAACTCTGTCTAAGGGGTTTAATAAATCACAATGCAAAAATGTAATGTTTTTTTTTATATTTTGTGTTTTAAATGATTGTGATTTGGATCATTTCTAACCCTGGTGGTATAATACCGTTGAAATTAATTAATTTTTAATTAACTTTTAATTAAAAAATATTCAGCTCAAAAAATATGAATAAAACTCTGAAGAGGGCTTATTAATTTATCAATTAATAGAATAAAAAATAGACAAAAACTGAAGGAACTGTAAACGGAGAATGATAGAGGTTTTTACTATCAGATTTACCTTTTCCCAACAATATTAAATATGTTAAATGGTGTATCGTCTCCTCTTCAATGCCAGATCTTCCACCGTCTCGACTGGTACTATGATTTTATGGTTTAAATTTGCAAATAAATGCTTTCCAACAAAATCGACTTTTCAATCTTGTTTCCATTATTTTGATGTTTTGATTTTGTTTGTAGCCATACGGGATTATTTCAACGAAAATAATATCAGCATGGAAAATCTTAGGGCAATAGATTCAGATGGCACAAAAGTTAAAACAGAATTCAACAATGGTGTTATCAGATTATTAGAATCGCATCTGAGGATACCGTTATAGAGGCTGATATGTCTTTTCCAGCTCAATGAGCTGCCTCTAAGACACCTTCTATTACAACTTGATGGATGTGCTGCTGGTCCGAACGCTTTCAACCGGGAAATAGTAAAGAAACTGCTTAATAGTCATGATATGAATATTTTTAATTTCGAGGTAAGGGAAAATTGCCTGCCATGTCAAATCCAACCTGATGTTCGGAAAGAATTGAGTAAAGATCAAGAGTACCTTTACAAAATATGCGAGATAATAAAGTTTGGCTCTGTTTCTTCCACTCTTGAAAAGAGAGAGCAAGATAAATTGGTAAATTCACGATGGCTCACTGCTGCAAACAGAATTCTGCGACTTTATATCTCAACTGCGTCACAATCAGAGGAGCTTCTTGAATTAACAGATTATAATCTTCTCGTTTATGCGCCGATGTGCTTTCGTATGGAGCCTACTTAAATTCTCCCATTTTCTTCCTGATGATAGTCGTCATGTTGTGGATACATGCATAAAAGGAAATACTTATTTTATTCACCCAAAAAACATCATTTTAGCCATGCTAGTTGACGAAGAAAAAGAAGTAAGATAAGTGGCACTAAGAGGAATCAAAGAAGAAAGACAAGGTATAAAGACTTGTCATGGTGTAAGAAGATTTCGCATTCCCTCTATAAACTTTCAAGGTGAGAGCTACTGTGATCTGGTGAATTTGGATAATTTTGAACGAAGAGAGCTTCCATTGCTAGCTGTGAGGGGGCGAGTGTGAGGCTGAAGTTTGCACGCGCACGAACGCCTGGAACCACGCTGTTTCTGCTGGGAAGACAGATGAGCAAGACTGGCTCCGGTAAAAATTAAATTACCATATTTGGATGGTGCGTCATCAATCAGAATCGGGCCGCCATCTAGCCCACATGCGAAGCAGCTTGAATTGCCGCGGTCAATAACCGCAGTGCCGCGAGCCGAGCAGTGATACGCTGGATTGAGCTCGATACGTCGGTAAAACGCACAGAATCTCTCGTTCGCTCCGATGTCGCGAGAAGCAATTTTGAGATTGTTCGTCGCCGCTAATTCATCCGAATGCGCGTGTTCATCAGAGTTTAAATAAAACTCCAATTTCTCAACCGGTGACGGTTGAGAAATAACCGCTTTGAAATAATTCGGGAACATGAGTGAGTTAGATTCAGTCATTCGTAACATATCAAAAAAATATATATTTATTTAATTCAAATAAACAAAATTGTCCGACATTTTTTTTAATTAATAATTTTTATTTATTCTCGCTCCACATCACCGCCAGCCATTCTCATTTTCGATCAGTCTTTTACATTTTTTTATCGTTTTTGTTATTAAAAAATTTATTTTCGATTATTTTTTAATTCACTACACTAGCCAAAATTAGTGATGAAGATAGGGTGAAGATTAGTGAATTAGGGTGAAGTTGATGTAGCCTTAAACAAATCTCAGAAGTTCGAATTTCCGAATATTCCGTGTCACTCACAAACTGTTGAACGTCATGTCAAACTGGTAACGGAAGCCAAAAGTGCTATACATGATCCTATGCGAAGAGATGGCTATATCCGAGCTAGACTTTTTTCTGGAAAAGCTATTCCTATTCTCTAAAAAATACGTTAATTTAATATAATAATTCTTAATTAATAGTATCTTCATACGTTTAAAATTGAATGGATTCGATTGAAGATCTAATGGTACACATATCAATCATTAGGCGCAAAATGGTTAAACTAACGCTCAAGAGTCTCAATCGATTGTAAATGTTTCAAACTATTGACGAGATACCTCTCACCCTTTAACACCTGAGTATTTCGGGTTCGAAAGTCAAACTCAGAAATAAGACCCCGTATATTAGATTTAGTGTCCAGTGAAAAGATTTTAAATACATGCTTCAATAATAATTATGATTATAAATTTTAAAGAAACGTTCATTGAGTAGTAACTATATGAAGGAAATGATTCTCACTGCGGTATGTTTCATAAGTAATCTAATAAACTTTCAGTTGTGAAGTGCTCATATTTTGATGTAAATTACTTGTCCAACTAAAATAATAACAGAAGTAATTAAATAATAATAAAAAACAAGATAGAAAAATATTAACAATAATTTTAAAATATATATATATACGTTACAATTAAAAATAGTTAATGAACAGATGGTGTGAAGAAATTAAGGATCACACAGATAAGAAAGAGCAACGGATGAAGGATAATGAACTTCTTGTGTGAATTCTTTGGTCAGGTTAGAATCGGCTAGCAATTGGCACGGAGCAAATTGTGGTTGAATCCGGATCGGAACGTAACTTTCGAGTAATAGAGTGGAGTTTCAAATAATATTCTACGGTAGCAACTGTAACGCTTGGATATAAAAGCAAATGAATTTTGTTTTATGATTATTTGAGAGACAAAAAAAGAAATTTGTCTCTCTAGTGGAATAATCGTTGTAGCACGGGCAGTCTTTCGGTCTCAGTCGTTGGCCTGTCCTTTGAAAGTCGGCGGGTTCTCACGATCTCACCCAGACAGTAGAGGCATGCCGGTTCGCTCGTTGTTTTTGGCAAGTTTTAGAAAGTGTACTAACTCGAAGGATTAAAATTAGATGATGTGACCAAATGTCGACCGAAACGAAAACAACTTTTGAGTCGGCGATAAAGTGCCATTTATTTTCGGAAGGAATAACAAACATCTTTGTTTTATAACATTTATGATTTTTTTAAAATTTACACCTTTTACTGTAAAACTTTTTATGCGTTTAAACAAGCGTCTTTATTTGCAATTTTTATTAATTATTATCACACAATTGTTTAAAGTTTATTTTATTTCTGTTTCAATTATTAAAGCACCACAATCGTAGTTATGAATTTTGAATTAGGAATTGTTTGATCAATATCAACTTTAAATCGATATTGCCATACGAGATTTAATTTATGATTTATAATTTAATAATAAGATATATTATATTCTGTATATATATATATATATTAGGGTGGTGCTTATTTTTCGATTTTTGATTTTTTCACGGGACACCTCTTCATTTGGTGACATTTGTTACAAAAACTATTCCCTGCAATTTTTATCATAATTGGTTAATGTTTAGGGGTCGCTACCAGCTTCGCAACATATCCTGAAATGTCTTTGTTTTTTATAT
>MQRK01254642.1:20649-31678 GCA_001938485.1 Girardia tigrina
GAATGTAAATTTTCAAATAAATAGAATTAAAAATTTTCAAATAAATAGAATTAAAAATTTTCAATTTTAAAATCACTTATCAGTTATTTATATTTATAATTTCATATTTTTATATAAGAATCTGATCATAAAGAAAACGATAGAAAAGTTCCTCTACAAAAAATTTTTATTACAACAAAAATTGTTAACTAAAAATTATTTGAATAATTGTTAATTGTGTTATTAATAAATTTTTGGTGTTAATGAATTCTAATATTGATCAAGAACCCAACAAGTATGATCTGTTATGCCGAATTTGTATAATTACCGAAATCATGAATTTTTGCCGAAAAAAAGTTTTAATTCATTTGTGAAAAATATATGTATTTAAAATATTTAAATATGAAAAAAAAATATGTATTAAATATGAAAAATATCAATTTAATATTAAAAAAATCAATTTAATATGAAAACAAGGTTTTAACAATACACGTTTGCAATACAGCTTACCACCAAGGAAGAATTGTAAATAACTATGAATAAAAATTTTAGATTTATAATCTGTTTGGAATAACAAATTAAGATTTATTTTCAAATTTAATTTATATTTTTTCATATTAATTGTATTAAATATACAAAATATCAATTTAATATGAAAAAATAAGTATTTAGTATGAAAAATAATCAATTAAATTTGAAAAAAATCTTAATTTATTATGCCAAATGGACTCCAAATGTAAAACATTTATTGATAGTTATTTAAAATTCTTCCTTGGTGGTAAACTGAATTGCAAACGTGTAATGTTAAAACCTTGTTTTCATATTAAATTGATAATTTTTCATATTAAATACATGTATTTTCACATTTGAACTTTTAAATACATATTCTTTTCATAAATGAATTAAAAATTTTTTTCGGCAAAAATTCCCTAATTAACGAATTCGACAATTATACAAATTCGGCATAACAGATCATACTTACTAGAGCTAAAAAGTTTATAAATAAATATACCAAGGTACCATAACGGTCTGGGACCAAAACGGCCTGCTCCCTCGCATGATGTAATCTATATGCAATTACTTAATCATTTCCTTCGTCATCTTTTTGAGAAAAATCAATCTATTTTTTGATTTTATTGGATCCTATAAAGTTTTCTGAGCTGTCACTATTTTAAAGGGCAAATGAGATTGCCAAAATAACTATTTTTGATGAAAAATCCGCTCTCATTTTTTATAACTCCACCTAATAATAATTAGTTCCAAAGTCTTCTAAAAAACACAAAACTAGGTTAGAAGATCCAGCATTTCTTTCTGTTACCTCATTTAAATTACTTAAATTGAAAGTCTCATTTTATGCTTTTCTATTTTCCACGCAAATTGTGGAGCGCATTAAAGTATGAATTGCGTCGTTTTATATTTTTTATCAATTATTTTATTTTATTCTCTAAAAAAGCTGGTTGTCTTTTGGATTCCCGTAAAATTGGATCAACTTTTGAAACAATATGTTTCAAAAGTTCTGTTATTTTAACAATGATAATTCGAGCGCTGTTTTACTGATGAGTCAGGGCTCAATTTACGTTTAAGACGATATTATGCGTGTGCAAGAAAAGAATAACTGGTTAATATAAGAGTTCCCATAATGATGAACAGGAGTTTGAAGTCTCGAAAGACAACTACAAACTGTATAGTTATAGCAAGCACATTTAGTTTTTGTCCTCTTATGTAGTTACATATTAAGTTCTATTCAAAACGCATTTTCTAAAAAAAATTCTCGCTCGTTCAAGATTAAGAACAAACGATGATTGTTGACTGAATTGATAATGGAAGAAGTCAATTGAATTACATGGTGTATGTTTTTAGACATATCGAAATATTACAAATTGCACCGCTGAAATGTAGATAAGTATCGATAAATTCTTACTGATTAGTAATATCAATTATAATTTTCATTATTTTTTTGTTTTTTTAAAAATGCTTTTTATAAAATATTTAATTTTGATTTCAAAATGGTATAGATATAATATGAAATCGGTGCTGAGAATTTACATCTATTTTAGGATAAAAATTACGATTGTTAAGGGAACCTGTTATTTTGGTAACCCTTGTTAACCCAATCGAACATACCTACACGCGGCGTCCCTGGGAAACTAGAGTTCGTCTCTACGCTAAAGTATCCGAAGCTTGCCTTGTTGGGGTGCTGACCAATCCACTTGCAATCCACTACCGTAAAAGACAATGTTATCTGAACTGAATTATGGAAACGCGTAATGTGGTGACCGTAATCATTTGAGTACTTGCACGTAAGTATTTATACAATGATAGATCGATTCAGCTCCTGAAAAGCGCTATTACTTCCACGTATTACTCGTCTTGAGCCACTCGATGGAGGAGGAATACCATTGTTTATGACTTTTAGCAACATATTAAACTTTGTGAAATTTAATCCTGAATTTCGTAATCTTTGATTACTATTTATTATGGAAACCTTTCAAGTTTCTAAGACACATGTGGATGTAGAGTTTCACTTAGAAGTAAAATATAAAAATAAACGAATCTGAACTTTTCGAAAATCATATGAGTATTAAATTACGTATACTGAATGGTGAAGAAGTAAATAAAAATAATGTTTACAAAGAATGCATTTATCTGAAAAATAAAGAATAAAAATTTTAAAAGCTACAAAGAAAGTTTTCAGGAAACCTACCTTACATTCTTGAGATTATTAGGATATGCATCTGGTTTTATGATAGTTATCCCATATTTAAGAGGCTTTTCAAAAGATATAAAGTTTATACAGTCTCATCGTAAATCTTTTAAGATACAATTTTACATAGACAACGAAAAAATAGAGTTTTAAAGATAAAATTGTCACTACCATACGCATATTAATCATTGAGTATTGCTGATTTTTTGATCCTTGTTCATCATTGTCAAATCATTTAAAAAAGTCCAACTAAGCCCCCAAAATGTTATACTGACTACTAAATATTGACCTAAGTATATTCAACATATGTCAACTCAATCTCAAATAATTACTCCCAAAATGTCTTTAGCACATGTCTTTAAGGAATGCTTCTGTGGAACATGAACTGTTATAGATTCCTTGAGACTGCCGAAAATCTTTGGTTGTTCAGTTTTTTTCAGGTAATATACTTATAAAAATTCACAAATCGACCAAGTTTCTAGATGCTCGCGAATAACCTCCCAAGTACTACTATGTAAAAAAATAAATAAATAAAAGAAAATTTACTCTCACATAAAATAAAATCAAAATAAGTCGAAAAATTCCCCAAAATATTCTTTCATTTCCATAATGATTCATCCTAAAATTTGTTCAGCATCTCATTTTATCTAAAAATTCAGAATTTATACTCAACATAATTTTAGCAACAAATGTACAGAACAATCGGGGTAAACATTTTATTGGTTGCCACTGACAATCACTTAATATTGTTTTAATTGCCTACATTGTGTTTATAGACTGTTGATTAAAACAAATTATTTTTTATAAAATTTTCATAAACCTAATTTAATTCTTTAAACATATTTTTGTTAGTTGTGTTTATGTTGTCTTCGATATTCGAACTAGAAATCATGGTGATCAAAATTTATATTAATAATATTACACATAAATTTAAACAAATTTTCATTTCCTTTTCTTTAAAATATTTTATCATTAATCTTTCTACTTTTTAAAAAAAATCGATATTCATTTCTTCAGGATGACTTATTTAGTAATGTTTTTTTTGTTTTAAAATTTATTAAAATTTTAGCACTTCCGATTATTTTAAATTAATTTTTTATTAAGTGTTTGAATTTGCTTCATGTTAAATTTTATTCAACGTATAAAAATTTTAAAAAATGTGTTTAAAAAAATACAAAATAAATATTTCGAAAATCTAAAAAATAAATGTTGGTAAATAAAAATAAATTTTATTAAATAAATGTTTGTTTTAATTAAATATACGTTATTTCTTTTTGTGTGATTTTTAAATCACATGTTTTCTAATTTTTATACGTTTAATTAAATTTATAATAAAAGAAACATAAATACTTATTAAAATATTAATTTAAAATAATTAGAAGTAAATAAATAATAAATTTTAAAAGAAGAAAAAGAGATTACTAAATAAATCAAATTTGTGAGGAATATATTAAATTGTTTGAATGTGTAAATGTATGGATGCTGTATGTTGATTTAAGTATGTTGAATTTAGAATGGTGATTCTCCCACCCAGATGGAAATTGGTATTTTTTATTTAAATTAAAAGTCATTGACTATTTGAACATAATTAAAATAATCATTTGATAAGTTCATATTTTTAATTTCACAATTAAAATTAAGTTTAATAATTTTTAGTAAAGTTTAAATTAAATGCATTTTTAATAATTTGATGACATTTTTATTATTTTGGGATTTATTGAGAAATTGTAAAAATTATTATTTTTTAATTAATAATTTTTAGCGGTTAAATATTTTAAAAATAATTTAGAAAAATTGTTCGAATAATCATGATTAAAAACAGAAATAAGAAAACCAATTAGAAGGATGACAAACGATGAAAGACTTTCTGAGAGTCATAATGACTCTAAATGCGATTGTAATAAAAATTCAAACGGGACTTGTTTAAATGTTCTTAATAAACTTGAAAAAAATGAATATTGATTTTTTGACACATCAGCTTCCCAAAAATTCTTATTTCTTCAATCTTGGAGAGGTCCGCTTTTACACTGCCTTCGTTGACTAAAGGACAAATGAATTTGATTACCCTTTTCAAAATTGACATTTTCGGGTTCATCTACTATCTGGCTTTCCTATTATTTTCGAAAATTCTGATTCAGAACAATATAGTTCTGTTAAGGATCTCCTATGTACACCAAGGTGTCATTTAAGTATATAGTAGCGCCCTTAATTCTTCCGATTACCTTTGCCATCATCTCTAGGAAATTACCCCGTGCAGCTGCTGTACCAAAAGACATACGAGTATAACAGTGCTCTCCTTACTTTGTAGAAAATGCTGTTTTCTCCTAAGATTGTTTGTCCAACTCGATCTTGTAATAAGCATTTCATAGGTCGATCAAGCTAAAGTACGTTGTGCCTTCTAAAGTATCCAACATCTCAGCAATGATGAGTATCGGAAAAGCTTGCCTTGCAATGATTACTTTTAAATGCTTAAAACTCAAACAGAACCAAATATTTCTCTTCTCTTTTTCCACATGCAAATTAATAGTGTGTCCCAGGGGTAATTATTAAGTTGTTGCAAAAAAAAATTTTCCACTGTGACACTCGTATGTCCCTGCATTTTACGATTGCATATCTTCAATTTCTCATTCTTTGTCAATGCCCTAACATAGAATTCATTTTCTTTTTATCGAAAAGCTGTAAACATTTGACATCGTTCACACATCCGGCTTGCATTCAGCTCTAAGGAAGTTATCTTCTTGAATCAATGGTTTCCGCCTTCCAGCAATTTCCCAATTGGCTGAGCCCGATCGTTTGGATACGGTTTATCCTTGTTTTCTTCATAATCATCATCCACTATTCGTTCTTCTTCTTCGATCATTGTATTTATTTTAAACTTCCGGCCCTGATACAGATTTTTTGGCTTTTCATTATCACATAGAATAATCTGCTTTTTACACAATTATTGGTTTTCAACAACATCTCGATAACTTCTCACTCTATTGATCTTCTTTGCTTGGTTTGTTTCATCTACAAGGATAAGTAATTCTAATATTTCCTTGACACTCTTTAGTTTTCATAATTTGATTTCACGGAAAACAGAATTATTGTCAGTATCATAAATTAACATTTGAGTCATTATATCTTCTTCTTCGAATCTATGCGACATGGAATTCTTAACAAGTTGGTCTACTTTTTTGAAACTTTCTGTGAGTTACAGAACCCTTGAGATAACTCAGCAGTTTTTCCCAAGCGGCTTCTTGAAAGTTTGTCTTAAGCGATACTCAAAAATATCATCTTTACCAGTTCTATTTTCATAGGCTTGTAAAAAATCTTAATGTATCATTGAGTAAACATGTTGCCAATTTTTAAGGATTAATTTCTCCTGCTTCAAAATATCTTCTGCAATGAGAAATAAATTTCTCGATACCTTCACCCAACTGAAATATGTTTTGAATCAAACGGTTTGTAAAAGAATCCCACGACTGCCATTATGTTTTGTTGTGTATTTGTTTTTATTCTCTAAATCCAAGACAACATCAAAACGTCCAAAATTTATTAAATATACAAAAGGTAAAAATTTCCATTTAAACAAATTTTCTTTTATTTTAATATTTTTTTATTTTCAATTCTAATTATTTTGTGGAATTTCGATTATAATTTAATATTTTAAATGACTCGATTTCTGTAAGAATCACTGTATTTTTTGAAAATTAAAATATCAACAATACTCTCTTACAAGGTTAAAATAACTGCGGCGAGATCGGTACTGTATAGATGGGTTAGGGTGACAGTTGAGTCACCCGTGATAATCCATATGAATCAATTGTTGCTGTTGTCAGGTGGGATTTGTGGATTGGACCATTGTCATGCAATTTAGCAGGAGTTTATTCTTTACTTCTTTTGCTGCCTTTATCAGTTGTACTTAATAATCGGAGTTCATTTTGAAATCTGATGCAGCGAAATCTACTTTGATTGCCTGCAGAATTTCTTTCTTCGCATTTCAAACTTCAACGTGTCTTTCAAATTTTTCCTAATCATAAGTAATCGTTCGCCTAATTTCAACACATTAACACAATAACGAAACACATTGTAATAATAATATTTCTTAAAGGATTTTATATAATTAGATCTATGTACCTGGATAAACTGCATAAGAAACTTTGTCAATTTTTCGCAATATAGAAAAATTGTCAAAAATAAACTTTTTTGTTTGATAATATTTCTTTCCTGTACTTCAAATTTTGAATGAATTACTATAACTCTTTTCAGTATAGTGTCTTTTCCCTATATAATGTCAACTATTGATGATTTGGAGAGCATATTTGATAAGCTTCTGATTAACAATGAT
Organism: Girardia tigrina; assembly: GCA_001938485.1. Classification (NCBI taxonomy): domain Eukaryota; kingdom Metazoa; phylum Platyhelminthes; order Tricladida; family Dugesiidae; genus Girardia; species Girardia tigrina. The sequence goes on from MQRK01254642.1 coordinate 27,663, forward strand.
GTTGAAAAAGAAATGAGGGAAGATGAATCGGAAGAGGGTAAAATAATGAAGATTCTACTTCAAATTCTAACCAAGAGTTTTGGCGAAATTATACAGAAATAAGGAATAATTTACCTTTTACTGACGATGATTCTGATTGGAGAGATGACAAGAATGGTGTTGAACGTGTTATGGAATATATAGCAAGAAATCAATCTGAGGAACGTATATGTCAACACAGAGATTTTAAGAATTGCTGCATGTAATGTCTGCACATGAATTACAATAAAACGAATATGAACCGAGATAGACCGAACAAGGTACGACCAGTTTGTGGAAATTTTCAATATTAACTGTAGTCGCCTGTTTCCCTGAAATAGGGAAGTGTACATTAACGAATCATAAATTCCGTTTCGAGGACGTATCCTTTTCAGGCAATTTATCCCTAATAGACGTTACAGTTATGGATTAAAACTTTTCAAGTTATGGAGGAAATGTGGATTTACCTGCCGAATATAGTTGTTCGCAGGAAAAGTCGTGAATAGAGTTTGATCAGTAGCCGATGCAGTGGTGATGAAGTTGATGGACGACCATTTGGATTAGGGACGCCCGACAACTGATTCAGCAGTGTGACTATCAATTTGCTCTTCACAGGTTCTGTTCGGATTTAAAATCCTTTGTATTATAATTTGAATTATCATATTACTATTATATTTCAATTCCAAATCCATCTTGCTAAGTCAAATTCAAAACCGACATTTATTAGATTATATATTCAAGTATTGAATTGTTGTCGTTGATTAGTCCGTTTCAACTCCATAAAAAATTCTAATCGATTCGGTCAGAGAACCAGTATGTATGTGTCAACAGAGTCTGAATAGTGAAGAGAGAAAAAACTGGTTCTAACTCATTTGGATTGGCTAGCCAATCAGAGCGAGTAGTTGAAGAAAGAAATCATTTAAAAGTCAATATTTCTGTAGTATGAAAATTTTATGATAAGTGATTTCATTGTACAAAAAAAACGATCTGTTCTAATGTTTTAATAGTTTTGCATATACAATTTATGATTATTTTCAATTTTTGAATTTTTGCCGATTGTAAATGACGATATTTTTTACGAATTGTTTATTTTTTTTATTGAAACAGCATTAATATTTCTCGTTACAAAAACTTTTGATATAAAGATTGTATTTTATTTGAATTAAAATAAAATATTAATTTATGAATGAACTCTCCAGACTACTATACAAAATGGGCCTAGAACTACTAATCTAAGCTCCTTATGCGCACCTCTGCTACCCCCGTCTGGTATTTGGGGCAATCTTGGTATCAAGCAGAACAGGCCTCTTTAATAAAATTAGGGCTTAAAATCACTTTGACCCACCCGTGGTTAAGCCACCCCATATATCCACATTTACTTGAACCACCGGTGGTCAAGACATCGTCAATGTGTTTAAATTATGTGCATAGTTGTAAATGGTAGCTTTACTTAGGTACTCTCTTGTAATAGTCCTTCAGTTAAACAATAATTTATTGGTGTAGTGCCCATTATTGTGAAAACTCGGTCATTCTGACAATCTTATTATCTTATCTTTATGTCATTCCTAAATCCGTTATACTAATTATAATATAATTCAAATTGGAATATCAAGCAAATTGGAATCCAAATAAATAACTTCCGCTCAGGTACACAGTATCTATTGTTATTGTTTACACATACAACGGGTTACCGAGACATGGGATTTTTGTTTTCGTTACGCAGGTAGGACTTTAGTTAGTCTTTAGACCGCTGTCTAGCGTTGTGGGCGTTACGTTGATGTTTTTTCACCTTTCAAATAGAGAATCAAAAAGTACATTTACGCCATATTATGCGTTGGGAATTTAAACATGGCAATAGTTCTGCTGCTACGGCCGAAAATATATGCAGTATGTATGATTAGGGAGTGATAACCAATCTGGCAGTAAGAAATTGGTTTGTCAAATTCTGTTCTGGAGATGTGACCTTTAAAGACAAACCAAGGGGGAGTTCGCCCTTCAGACTTCGATGACGATATTTTGAAGTCAATATTGGAACAAAATTTACGCCAAACAACGAGAGAGTTAGCAGAGAAGCTTAATACGTCACAGTCAATTGTTTGCTCCCACCTAGAGAAATTGGGAAAAGTAAACAAACTGGGACAATGGGTAGCCATAATCTGAGTGAACACAATAAAGCGGATAAGATGTCGATTGCCACATGTCTCCTCTCAAGACAAAAAATGATTCTTTTTGGAAGAATATTATCACAGGTGATGAAAACTGGGTCACTTACGAGAACATCGTCCTTAAAAGGCAGTGGCTTGATAAAGGCCAACCACCTCTACCGGATCCTAAAGCGAACATTCATGGGAAGAAAATTTTGTTGTGTATGGTGAGATCGCTAAGGGATCATTCACTATGAGTTCTTAAACAGGAATGAAACGGTTACTGCAGATGTGTATGTTCAACAACTGCAAAGAGTACACGAAAACTTTTAAAGACGTGCCCTGCACTCGTCAACCGTAAAAACATCATTCTGCTCCACGATGAAGCAAAACCACATATATCGAGGATGACTCAAGCAAAAATTCTCGAACTTGGCTGGTCTGTTTTACCTCATCCACCATACTCCTAGGATCTTGGTCCGACAGATTATCATCTTTTTTGCTCCTTGTAGAATTTTTTTAATAGAATTTTTTTTGATTTAGACCAGACACTGAAGGAGGCTGTCCTTGGCTTCTTCCCCTCCAAACCGACTAAGTTTTACGAGGAAGGAATCAATAAGTTGAGTACAAGATGGGAACAGGTCATAGCAAATAGTGGAGTGTACATTTTAAATTAGTTTTTATTTTTTTATGTTATTGAAAACCAAAAAGAACGAAGTTATTTATGACTCAAACTGACAATTTCAAAAGTTAATGAAATTGGGTTAATACGAAAAATAAAAAATTAAACAATTTTGTTTATATATTCAGAATTATGATTTTTTATGTTAATAAATTTTTAAGAAATATTTGTCGTTTTTCTTTACTTTTAATTTTTATCCGTGGTTTTTATTATGAAACGGTCACTTCAAAAAACGGCCGCCACAACAAAATTATGTCAGAAATTGGATCTATTGCTACTGTGTTTCTTACCTCAAATGGGCAACCCACAATCCACGGCAATCGTGAATTCAACAGTGGTGAAATCCCGAATACTTGATTACATTGCGGTTCTCCATGTCACCTGTCGATCGACTGTCTCAGAGTGTGTCTGGATTGATCGCCGTACACCCAATCAAATCCGGATCGATCGCATTTAACTTAACTGAATCCTAACCGAAAGACTACATTGACTCATTTCGAACATCTCAGTGACATTAGTCTTACTTACGTTCCTGTCAGCTGTAACGAAGAAACAGTAACTATCTTGATCCGAAAAGCAGTGAGAGCTTTATAGCAGATAAAAATGGATATCATACAGACCAACAAGCTTTGATTTCCAGGTGGCTCTTTACAAATCACTTTGGCAACAGATGCATCCAACATCGCAATTGAGGCAGTTCAGATGCAAGTGCTGAATTACATTCCCGAACCAGATTACAGTTGGGAAGTATCACGGTCGAACGGACCTCATGTTGTGCCTCCCTAGTCAAATCCTGGAGATACAGGGGTTAGTTAGAGAACCCCGAGGTTGGTCAGGCAAAGAGGAGATGTTTTAGGTTCCATATTGTAGGGAACCTGACAAGATTCTGTGAGGCATCAAAATGAACCTGTTCTGTTTGAAAATACAAGATACATATGCCTGGCTAATGCTCACAAAGACGCACAGGGCCACAAAAAAATGAATAACGGAAAATAATTATGTGCAGCTGGTTTTCCGTCTTGGAATACGCAGTTATCAGGGTTCGTTATCGAGATGAATGATGCAGTTACGTAGACGTTAGTGAACTCGTGTTACTGCCGATCGATAATGGCTTGTAACATTGTCGGATCATGTAAGTTTGAAAATTTTAGCGCAGGTAGTTTGATGATGAG
>MQRK01254642.1:37104-56406 GCA_001938485.1 Girardia tigrina
TAAGTATTTATTATCATATTTTTACTCTACATTGTAATTGTTAATTTATTTCTTTTAAATTTTCAAATTAAAAAAATAATAAACTATTTTGGCGAAACTTAAAACTAACCCCTCATAACTTTATTTAAATTTTTAATATTAAAATTTGAAACGATTTGATATTTTTAAAGTTTTTTTAAATATCTTATGCTGTACTTTAAAATGCAAATTATACTCGAATAATTATTCATCGTGAACATCTAAAATATCAATTTTCTATCTGGGTAAGAAAAACATATTTCCAAATACTAAACTCAACATACAAAATTCAACATACCAATTTTAACATACCAAATTTAAAATATTCCTCACAAATGTGGTGTTGCTGTAACGATTTTATTTGTGAAATCTGTCGAAGATAAATCTGATGAGCTGATCAGAGTTCCGTTAAAATGGTGGAGAGTCCTAGTGGTGTTTTTTGGCAGGTAATGATGAAATAGCATCAACAATCTAGGATGTAAAAGCAGTTCATGCGATTCACCATTGCTGCGTTGATAGAACGCTTTTTCTCAGTTTGAAAGATTTACGGAACTACATATAAATAGATGGTAGAGAGGGTGATTAAAGAATGTGATTGTTTCTTGTCGATAGATCCAAGTGCGGTGCAATGGAGTAAAAGCGAAGTATTAGTTTCGAAAAAATTTGGAATGACTTAATGTAATATTACTCATTATGGGATTGCGATTTATTTCACGTGTGTCAACTGACGTCCAAGTCATTTCACAATTTGGAAAAGGGGGAACAGCGAGAGTGCTGACTGGTTGAGGGAAACATTGGCCGAAATATTCAGAGGGATCCGCCGAATGAACTATTGTGCGAAGACGGTAAGTGTTTCCGATTAGATAAACTGCAACATCTGTGCAGTACGCTGTGCTTACAGACCCTCCGGGAACGGTATCGTTAGTGGATTAAATAAGGTCAAAGGGTTAAAAGTTAATAAAATATTATAATTATTAGAGATAAGTAATTAATTTTAATTGCTAATTAATCAGACAGATATCATAGATATATTGGTTGAACACAAAGAATGAATTATTTTTAATGCATTACTTGTTTATCATATGATTGTATTTTGTTTTTTTTATATTTATTATTTTATTTTATTTCAGACAAAAATAGAAAAAAATGTTGATTTTTTAAAAATGTCCAAAAGAAGACGTTTCATTGTTACAATTTTTTAAAAGTGGAACTTATAAAAGAATTCATAAGGATCGTTTGAAAAAGACGATTCGAAACGACAGCATTTTTAAACAACTTTAAAGCATACACTCAGCTATACATATAATAGAATAGTAAAAGACAAGTAGTTCAGAACCTGTATTCTTTACTTACTTAATTTAAAATCTTTAATGTGTTAAAAATTATTTTTTGCACCCCCAAATGAGAATTTCTGGTTGTGCCCCTGGTGTTAGATAAAACAAGAGCTCTCATTTTCAGTTAAATTAAAAAAATTTTAAAATAAAACATATTTTGTTTGATGCCAAGAGGCCTTATAACTAAAAGCCTGCAGATATTCATTGGTTTACGTCTCTTAAATAAACATTCAGAGAATTAACAAATATACATCAGCAATCTGATAATTTCGGAAAACAAAACCGGGTAAAATTAAAACCGCTTCTTGATAATTTAAGGGCAAAGTCATTCTTAAAATTTTGAAATTTTTTTAATGAATTGAAAAAAAGGCATTGATTTTTATATATGTTAAATAAATAGGTCTATATAAGAATATTTATAATATATTTAATATACTTAGTATTAAGAACAATAATATGATTTCCAATACTTTTATTGACATGACAACTCGAATTGTCTTTAGTACAATTCTCTGCAAAACTTTCGTAGTTAGACATCGTTCTTGATTGATAATTTAAATTTCAAGTTCTAAACCTCGAATTATTCGAACATAATTGTATTACAATTATTTACTAAAATATTTTAATTCATTTTAAATACATGATATATGATTAAATATGTTATTTTCAATTTTTTTAATGCTGATTGGAAACAAAAATATAATGAAAAATAAAGGCCCATAGGCGTTAAAACGGAAATAGCAACTGAATAAATGCCCATGAGAGTATTCGGATGGGCGTATTCTGAGAAAAATTCGGTAAAACAATTGTTGCAAATTTTGCATGAAGATAGTGAAAACGCCATCGAAATATATCGAAATATATAAAAAAAAGAATATTTCAAAATTAATAAACTTTTCAGATTCAAATGGCGTTTTTGGTTAAATATTTTTATGTTACTCGGGTTTGGTTGAATAATTCCCTGTAATAAAAATCACTTAGAGAATAAAGATCTTTTTAAATAAATGCTCATTTAACTTAATTTTTTAACAAAACCTCTTTTAAGTAATTCACTTCATACGATTTAACATCACTGCAAATATGTATTCCTCTTAAATTTGGTTTTTAGTTCCTCCTAACTCCATCTATTTAATTTACTTAAATATGTAAATCCAATATAAATCGTCTCATGATAATTTTTTATATAAAGAGAATGTTTTTACTTAATTCATTTCTTAAATCAACATTTTAAATTACTATATTTTACCTTCTATATCGCATTGTGTTTCTCCAACCCAGATGGAAGATAGAAATTTTGAATGTTTTGAACCGGTGGATTATTTGGTCAATTTTGAAATGTAAATAACAAATTTACAATTAAATTAATATATTTAAATCAATAAATATATATTTTAATAGTGGATTGTAAAAGATTTATTTAATCCTATATCATGTATTTAAAATGAATTAAAATATTTTAGTAAGGAATTGTAATATAAATATGTTCGAATAATTCGAGGTTTAGAACTTGAAATTTAAATTATCAATCAAGAACGATGTCTAACTACGAAAGTTTTGCAGAGAATTGTACTAAAGACAATTCGAATTGTCATGTCAATAAAAGTATTGGAAATCATATTATTGTTCTTAATACTAAGTATATTAAATATATTATAAATATTCTTCTATAGACTTATTTATTTAACATATATGATAATTTCTATTTCGTAAAAATTTACATAAATTATTAAAATTATCAGAAAAAAACGTAAAAAATTATAAAATATAAATAAATTTCTTTATTTGGTCACAAACGTAGGTAATTATTATTAGTTTTATAATTATTCTGAGTATAACTATTATGAGAATAAAGTTTCTCAATCTCAAACCAGTTATAAATGCCTGGAAGCGCATGAGTAAATTTTAGGCTTTAATTTTTAATATGAATCGAGACACAAAGTTAATTAATCCAGGTATATAAACTATATAAACTATCAGAAAAAATGTTTTCCAATTAAATTCTTTTTAATATTTTTAAAATATTTCTCCAAATGTTGTGTCCAAATATATAATAATAAATTATTCATTTTTTAAATATTATTCAAAATTTATTAAATTATTAATTGAAAAGTTTTATGGTAAATTATGATCAACAATATTGTGTTAAATGTTATAATTAATTACTATACAAATGTATAAATTAAAATTTTCCAGTGACAAAATAAAATTAAAATTAATTAAAATATAAAAATATTTTTTGTAATAATAAAATGATTTTAATTAATATTCAAATTTCTCAATTTTTTAATTATTTAATTTTTTTATAATTAATGTTCAATTTTTTTCCTATCATTAAAAGAACCGTAAATAATTTTATATATATTAATTCAATTTGAATTTAAAATTGTTCAGATAAAAATCCATAAAATACTTTTTGAATAAATATTAAAAATCCTTTATTTAAAATAAATAAAGTTTGCTTACAGAATTTAGAACGACAATAATAATTATGAGTTCCACGACTAATTTATTTCTTTTGTTGATAATAATTTATATATTTGAGTTTTGTAAATGTCTTTGGTAAAAAATATCATTTGAACTCGAACACAATTACTCTCTTTTGAAATGATTATTTTCGAATCAAATCTAATTTTTATTTATTTTAATTTTATTGGTTTATACTCATGCGTTTTTACACATATTTTTTTCATTATTATTTTATTTTATTTTCAATCAAAATTTTTTTCTGTAAAAATATACATTTTGAATTATTATTTTTGACAAAATTATACAAGGTCTCAAGATTGGAAATTTATTCGATAATTATTTAAAATTATCATATTAATTCTCATTGATGTTGTATATTAATTGATAATTTGCATTCATATAACTGTGACCATTTAAATATAAAAATAATAACAGAAATTCGACGAATATTAAAAGTAATCATAGATTATGACTTCAAAGTTACTTAATAAGCACTTAGGAAAATGGCTTTTGTAAAATTTATTAACATAATTGATAAATTATTTGTTTCCAGAGTTGAGGTTTTCCGTTTTCCGTTTTTGGAAGCATAAGTATAGAAACCCGTAACTACTAAAATATTAAAAAAATACAATATTTCGGTACACTAAAATAACAGCACTCAAAGACGGTATTTGCTAAACATGAATTGTCTTTAAAAACAGCAATATTGTCTTAACACTATAATCACTGACCCATTCATTTTTATGAGGTCTAGGCTGTAAGATGTCACTACTTCATTAAATACATTTAAATTGAACGACAGTTCCTTCTATAAGAGTGTCTAAGGTTTTTGTAGATTAAAATTATTTGTCATTTTATTATTAATGACTGAAATATATTCATGTTTATTTTTTATTACTTAATTATCCAGAATATTTTGTTTTTTCTTTGAAATTTTGAAATCCATTTTATCACAAATAATTTGTGGTCATATTTGAAATTTTAAACGTTTTTCCATAACTTGTAACCGAAATTTTTGATTGTCTTTTTTCGTATTTGTCTTGTATTTAAAAGCTGCCTAAAATTCAATCTAGAACTGCTCTCAAGCATTGCCGGGGCGATATGATGCATCAGTGAACTCCAGCATACGATACTGTTTACTCGACATTTACGATTGTCTCAACAAAATATCAAAGAACAGTAATATTTAGTTAAAAGATGATTTTTAAATAATTAGTATATGTTAGTGGAATTTAAATCTTATACGGTATTTATCAACATAATATCCGATAAACTTCATTTTATTTAACAAAAATAAAATTATATTAAATACTTTTCCGGATTTTCGTTTTCATATTAAATTGTATCAATCTTCTAACAATTACTTCAATTCTCTAAATCAAGTAAAAAAGTCATTTCTTTTGAAAACGAAAACTCATTTGAATTATTGCTAATGAATCTGAGTTTTTAAAATTAATTTATATTTTTAATATAATTAATAATGTAAACGGTTGGTTAATAATAATTTGTAAATGTTAACACAGCTCCATTAATACTTTTTTTTAAAAAAGAAAGAATCAAAATGTCAATATTCGTTTATTAATCTTTTGCAAAAACTCTATTGATATTGCTAGTCAAACCCAAATTACATGGCTAAGTCTTTAATTAAATAAATGAAAATGGATTATTGATGTACACAAATATTTAAAAAGAAATAAATATCTTAATTTAAATATTACTATTCTTATTAAAAATTATTCTAAATATTAATAAAAAATCAGGCTTATTCGATTTTTATTTTACTAAAAATATGAAGTCATTGTTTTCCATTATTATTATTATATTATATTTGAAATAAGTGTTTATGGTTTAATCGCTTAAAATGATCAAAGTGAATAATCAATAATTATGAAATGAATATTGATGAAATCTATATTGAAATAGTTTTAAAGAAGAACCAGTCGCAAAATAATCATTAATAATAATCTAAGACTGATAATAAATGTGAAAAATTGATTTAAATTATCGACAACATTTGTTTTTAACTGCCTTTGTTTTTTCTTAAACAATTATTTCGAAACACGTTTTCAACTGACTGTTGTTTAAAACAAATTTTTCAAACCGCCAAACATCTTTATCTTATCTCGACAAGAGTTTACTTTGAAATTTGAATATTTGAAATTCAAATATTTAAAATTTAAATATTTGAAATTTATTGTATATGCTTAAAACATTTCGAATAATAGTTTTTTAAAATGATTGGTGATTAAAAAAAAATTTTCGAAGCTTATCACAAAAGCATTTGTTTTAAATAAAGCATTAAAAATTCACTTTGTCAACCTCGTGATAAATACTCAACATTATTAAACTTACTCATCACTAAAATCAAGTATTAATAAAAAATTCGCTAATTCAATCCCAAATCCATCTTGTTCTATTGATATTTTAAATTATTGATCTTTAAAAATAAAAAACCAATTTTAAAACAACTGAAAAAAAAACGTTTTTGATTAACAGTTTAAAAATAATCCTAAACCGGTTACATAACAAGATTATAAAAAAATAAAAAAAATTCTTTCTTTTGAAAAAGAATAATAATAATAAAATCAACACATTATAAAAATTTAATGCATACAAAGTCAAATGATGACTGTAATTGTTTCCAAGATACACTGTTAAGTTTTCATTTGTATAATTAACATGCGGCCGTTTTTGTTAAAATGCTTTGTTCCAGTATTGGATATATAAACAATTTTTTGTGTTTAGACTTGAATTTTATTTTTTCTCTATCCAAAGAGCAGGAAGTTACAGTTAAAAGGAATTAAAACAACCAAAACGAAATGCTAGTTCTTAATAAATATCGATAATAACCTTGGCAGAACTTATACTAGCGTGCTTCATACAATTTAGACAGTGAGATTTGTATTCTATTTAACTTGCCACACACACAACCGCACACACTCACTCACAGTATTAATCAAGATAGAAAAACAAATTACGATTTTCCTACTCTGTCTCTCATTTATACACATTAGCAATTAAATCATGTATGTTTAATTTGTGTGTCAGGTCGTAATAACGGCCGCTTTCAATTTAAACCCATCACAAATTGGCATTAACAAGCCTTTTCTCGCGTCATAATTTAAAAAGAATTTACTACTGCAAAAATACACACACCAAACTGACATATATATTAAGCAACAAGAAAATATTCTGACTCATAGTAGTATGTTGAGAAAATCTCGATTTTCATTGGCTACCTTTGTATCAAATTCGCTTCATTAAAAATTCTATCGATTGGAATTCTTTGTACATTAAAAACTAATAACACACACACATACACAAGCACAATACATAATAAATTATGATCGATGCAAACAACATACACACACGATTTATTTAAAAGCATACACACAAACGTGTTTGTTTATTTCATCTATTTGTTGATTGTGTGTTTGCGCTATTTTAGAAAAAAAATTTTTTTTCGTTTAATAATTATTGTTTATTTTTATTTTTTTTCGATTCAATTGGATCGTTAAATTGACGCAGTTAATATTATTTTGTATTTTCCAAATGCAATATTGATTTAAACGAGGAAAAAAATGTCCAAACCAATCAATTCTCAACCGATTCAAAAGTCATCGAGTAATTCTAATATTAATAGTTTATCGACGACATCGACTGCAATTTGTTCGTCTACAATCCCCAATGCGCCTTTGCAAATCCAACCGAAACCTGTCGTCACGTTTCTCCAAACGACAAATCCATCGAGAATCATTCCGTCTCAACCGGCGGCATTCGCAATCCAATCGAACAATCAGTATATCGCGAATATCCAACCGAATTATTCCCACCCGAGTCTCACCCGTCCCCAGCCGTACAATATGCCGACCGGGAACTCGTTCACGTTCACTCTGGCGCCAATTGCCGCCAAACCAATCGATAATTCCACCAATAATAACAACAACAATCACGTTTCTGCGCTTCCATCGAACTTTCAACCGATCCAAATGCGTCCGTCGAACAGCAACGCTTCCAAACAACCTCCGACCGTTCTTCCGCCTTCATCGGCAAATATTTCGTCCGCGGCTGCCGGTGGTTATTATCGCGAATGGATTCTCGAAGCCATTGATAAATTACGTGAAAGAAAAGCGCGTCCCGACGCCGAACGAATCTCAACGTTAATGAAACGATATCATAATATTCCGTTAGAAGACACGGTGATGTGTTTGAATAAATTAGCGGATTCTGGGGCGGTTGTTTGCGTTGATTATAAAGGTAATATTAGTTATAGAAATCCATATAAATGGAGAAAGAATAGCGCCAATGGTGGGGGAATTATGAATCCGCCGAGTATCACTAATCGGATCTTGGAGTCGTTCCGTCATATGGAAAAGACTCGAAGTACGGATTCACAAAATCCCCATAAAGTCGGTTATTCAATTAATGAAATCGAACAGGCAATTTTGGCGACTCAAACGTCCGGTTCAATTGAGTTATCGAAAACGCAATTGAGACATTGTTTGGAACGGGAAGCGGCGTATGGGAAATTAATGCGCCGGGCCGACTGTACGTATGTGATTGATGAAAACGGGGAAAAAAAGATCCGGAAAGCCGCTGCAATTCAAGCGAAGAAAACTGCCTTCAGTCATAAACCTCTGCCGAATAAAACGATCGCCGCAGCGCCTCATCCTATTTCTATAGCGACGACCACCCCGATGATAACCAATATTCAAACCCCGATCGTTAGTAATAATTCATTTACCGCTTTTTCCGTTCAACAGATTCAATCTTATAATCCGCAAATGCCGCAATTTTTACCCCAAAATGAAAGATCAATATTGCCAATGTTAACGACAAATAATGCATTTACGAGTATTTCGTTAGCGTCAGTTAGTCAACCTAGTCCGATTTTACCGAAACAAACCCCACCCCATATGACTTATGTAAAATGTGAAGCATCTCTCACTCCGGAAATCAATTCCCTACCGCAATTGCCAGTCGTTGTGACGAAATCAACTCAAAATAACACTAATTGCGTTTCTGAAACTGAAATAAAAGAATCGCAATTTTCCAGTAGTATTTCAACGACAGTTCAATCAATATCATCATCAGTTATCACTACTCCGACAATGGGAAATACAACAAATGCAGAAATTAAAACCACAACGAAAACAAGCAGGCGTGGCAGACCACCTGGATCGAAAAACAAACGATATCAAGAATCAGAAAATAATACTATCTCGAATAAGGTTGGAATTAATATTTTTTTGATTATTATTATTATTATATTTTGTTGATTTTTTTATAATTTAAATATTCAAAAAAAAATAATATTAAAAAAACCCCGAGACTCAATATCACAATTTATTAACATACACACACACGCACGCAATGAGCGCGATTTGATTACAGATAAGACTCTATGACTAATGCAAGGGATTGAACAAGGCATGCAAACACGGACACACAATCACATTTAATTAATCGCGATTGAACACAAACATGATCATTGTGCATATAAATATTACATATAAAATAGAATTATGACAAGAGAAACTGAATTTCTATCTCGGTGTGTTTATTAATAAAGTATATACGAAATATCTCTATTTGATATACAATCTCACAATCTCATAATACATCATATCGGTTTGCATCATTCTCTGATAAAAAACAAACTCTGCGATACTTGACATTGATTTGTCAATGCATCATTCGAATGTTTTCTTGATTGGCTATATCGTTTTTTATCATAATAAAAAAAATTAAATTATAACTGCATTAATTTTCAAACGCATCAATTAAACACAAAAATGAAAACAAAATCAAACGGAAAACTTTTTTGTTGTTTGTAAATCAAATTAACCAAATCGAAAAATTCATTCCGAATATTATTTCTAATTTTCTTTGAATTAAATACTATTGATATTTGATAGTAATAGAATTGAAAAATAATTTATTTTCGTGGTTTTTATTTATTTATTATTATTATTATTATTAATAGTTTTATTGTTTAGAAACAAAAGATCGATGTAGAAAATCACGCGACAAACGTGTCGGCTCCGTCATCGTGTTCGGCGTTGAGTGTGAGCAATTCCGATCAAACGGTCCCGGCCATGGGAACGGTCATTGAAATGTGTTCCGAATGTAAATCGCCTCAAACTGATTATGAGAAATTTCTCTACTGTAAAGACTGTAATGTGAAAGGTATAATTATAATTCGTTACAGCGGAGTATTGTCCGCCCCCCCCTACCGAGAAATAATTTTTCTTCTAAATTGTTCGTTTAACTCTCATATTTCAAATGATTTTTTATTAAAAAAAATATTACAACAATATGTTTGAAATATTTTATTTCGTATTTTTTTCTTTAATTATATTAATTAAAATTATTAATTTAAAAATAGTAATTTAAATTATTAATTAAATTATAGCAATAATAATTTCAGTAAAAAAATGAAGTTATTTTAATTTAAAAAAAAGAAATTTAAAAACAAATAATGAGAAAAATAGTAATAAATTAATTAATTTATTATTATTTTTTGCGACATGCAAAATAATCTGTTCATAACTGTAGATTCCAGAAAATCAGATGGGGAATTGACCCCCCCTAAATATTATTATTGCGTTACCGAGTCTGTGATGGGACTTTTAATCGCCTATTAATTAATGTAAAATAACTGTTTTTTTCCATTTTTTGAAGTTTATCTTTTGATTTTTCATGTAACCTATGATTAAAGAGAGTTCTAGTAATTACCCCCACGCTTGGATTCTGCCATGTTTGCTAGTGATGTAAAACGACACGGTGGAGAATCCTTAACTGAAATCCTAGGATCATAATAAGCAAAATAACGAAGTTGTCCTAATTAGTGTCACGCATATTTTCAATTATTTATGTTTCACTTTGGGTATTTCTATCAATTTCCGAAAGATTTTTATAATATGATCAAGTTAGGCTCTTTTGATATTCAAAAAAATATATTATTTACAATTATTTAATTTTTTTTTCTATTTGATTCAAATATATTTTAAAATTTTCTTTGAATCAGTGACTAATTTTGATCAAAAAAGCCCCTAGGCCCTCTTCTTTCTTTTTGACCTTAGTCGTTGGGCCATTGGGTTCACCCAATTATAAACAAACCTTCGCAACATCTCTATTTGTAGTTTCAATTCTCAGACATTTCATACTCAATCCACTCTATTCTTTAAAATTGTCTATCCATTGCCTCTTTGGTCTTCCTCTTGGTCTTTGTCCTTCCAGTCAATCATAACCTTTGCTAGTGATTGTTTTCTCATTTGATGGTCTTCTCGTGATGGTCACTTCTATTGATTACGGTCTTTTACCTAGTATATCTATCACTCTCCTCCAGACAAAGTCGTTTGTCTTCTTTTTTTTCCACGTGATCTTCAGCATTCTCCTGTAGCACTTCATATCAAACGCTTGAAGTCTATCCATGCTCTTCTGATTTATTGTCCAACTCTCGCATCCATAGAAGAGTGTTGCCCAGACAATAATCTTTTTGATCTTTATTCTGCTCTTGAGGCGGGTTGCTTTGAGGTTAAACACTGTGCTAAGCTTAATCATTGCGCTTGTTGCAATACCAGGAGCGCGCATATGCCCCCCTTATGCATGCTACTGCCTTGGCCACTATGTATTTAAAAGCTCCACAATTTGATTTAGTCATAATATGTTATATAGTAAATAGTATATTTTTGAAATAGACAAAATACAAAAAAACAATACAAACAATAAACAAAAACATCAAGAACACAATAAAAAAACTAATATTTACTTTTACGTAAAACATTAATAAATTGTTTCAAATTTTTTAAGTTAATTAATTTTATTTACATTCATTTTTTCTAATATTTCACTTTATATTAAAAAAAGGACTGAAGATGAAATATTTTCTTAACCCTTTCCAGCCCAAATTATTATTTTTGAAAAAAAAATTTTATATTGTTGTTTTGTTTCTAGAAACAAGTGAGAATCACGATTTTTTGCATTCTAATATATGTAGTGTCTTCTATTAGACTTTTCAGAAACTATTACTATGTGTAAAATTTAAATTGGGTAAAAGAGATAACTGTAATTTAATTTTTCAAATATGTTGCCATATGGCAACAATGGGCTGGAAAGGGTTAATAAAAACAATATACATAAATTATTTAATAGTAATCCAATAGCACAGTCAATATCAGTTCAATTATTCGCTCGTATTACCAAGATGGAGTGTGTAACTATGATTTATTTTTTCTAGAAAACAATTTTGATATTTTATTATTTCATTCAATTTCGAAACACTCTTGACCGGGGTCCTCTAATATTTTTGATTCCATACACTGTTCTCATTGGTAAAATGTGTCATGTCTGGAGTTTATAAATGAAATTGTTAAATTTAGATACAACGAAAAATTGTTTTTTAATTTTTTTTATGAAAAATAAATTTAAATTATTTAATGTATTAAAGTAAATTGATTAAAAAAAATTCACGATGGGGGTAAAATTTTTAATTTTTTTTAAAATTTATCTTATTGTAATTTGTCTTCAGTTCATCCTTCTTGTTTGCATTATTGGCCAGAATTAACAGAAAGAGCAAGACAGTCACCTTGGCAATGTAGTGCTTGTAAAACGTGTTGCGTTTGTAAAGATCGGAGTTCGAAAGTAAATTTTACGAATTATTTATTTATTTTATTAAAATATTTCTAGGAATCTGTGTATATTTGTGACGGTTGTGATAAAGGATTTCATTCAGCTTGCCATGAGCCTAAAATACAAGAACCAATATCTCGAAATGCAGCTTGGATTTGTTCCAATTGCTATAAAGAAGGTTTTCGTATACGTTCAGAAGAATCAATGAAAAATTCCACGGAACCAGTAGCGAAAACCTATAAAGAAAGTCCTAGTGAAAAATCAGAAACAAGAAATTCTTCCGAAAAGCCTATTGTAGAAATTAAAAAAGAAAATGTAGTAGTGGAGGATAGTAGGAAAGAAAACACAGTTACTAAAAAAAGTCGGCCAGACGATATCACGAAATGGTCAACGGATGATGTTTGTGATTGGTTGACTGAAGAAGGCTTTGGCGTCCAGTCGGGATTGTTCAGGGAACAAGAAATCGACGGTGGCTCATTACTGTTGATGAAACGAATGGACGTGCTAACAGAATTGAACTTAAAGCTCGGACCGGCTGTGAAAATTTACGAAAAGATTAAAAAAATTCAAAATGATGGATCAATATGGAAATATGACGATTGTTTCTGATGAGCTGAGCAAAGCTCTCGCGTTTGTAAATCAAAATAGAATAACTTATTTTTCATTTTTTAAATTAATTAAAGAACTTTTTACTTTTACTACTATAAAAATGAGAACGGAAAACTTGGTCCTATTAAACAAACTCAAGAATTTAATTGTGGACCCTTAATTACCTCTATCGTTGTTGCATTTGATATTATGACACTCATCAGTAAAATTATAGTTACTATTAGAATCAAGAAGGGTACACTAATGGAATACCAGACTTTAAACGTGCAAAGAAGAGCTCTTGACTCGGAAATTCTGAGTACACCTTTTTCTTGAAGCAATTATAAGCTGTTCTAAAGAAATTGTACAAAATATCTCTTTAATTCCTGTGCAACGCTGTTAGGTTATCATGTGCCGCATTGAATGTAATAAGGGTTGAAAAGAATATGCATTTATCATTTATACACGTATTAACAGAAAAATTAAATAATTAATCTACCATAAAATCCACATTTTCAATTCCTAAAAATTTTCAAAATTATAAATAATAACCCTTTCACGTGAATAAGGAAATTAGGAAGAAAATAAAATAATACGTAGTTTCTAAGAAATTCAAGGGGTCATGTATCCAGTGGCACAGCATGAGGCGGCATTTTTCAATGGGTAAAAAAAATACAGATAAAGTGAACAAATATATAACAAGAATTTAGATTCTGAAATTCTAGCCATTACAGAATGTTAAAACATGCTTAATTTAGTGAAATCTGCCAATGGCTAATAGAATTGTGTGCTATCAGAAATAGACAAATTCCTCACCGTTACTTATTTAGCAATGACAACGTTTTAATTTTTGTATTTTAGTAAAGTACTTCCGGTTATTAGATTTTATTAGACTGAATTTTCTTACTTCATTTGTTTGTGAATTTGTACTGAATTTCTAAAAGGCAGTTTTGTAGTATGTTTGATTGATTCATTCTATTAGGTTGATGCAAAAGAAATGTCGTTTTTTAACTGTCAACTTTAAATGAACATAACTTTCTTTAGAATTAACTTTATTAGTCAAAATAAAAACCATTATATTGAACACCCTGTTGCCAGTGGATAACAAGTTTTTTTATTCTAGTTTCATAAAATTCTTGAGTTCTGGAGGCGATGAAGTCATCCAAGGCTCTTTCAGCATCTCCTTAGTTTCTGAAGCATTTTTCACGAAGGAACTGGCTGAAATGTTTGAAAAGGTGATATTCTGTAGGAGAAAGGTCTGGTGAGTACGGTGGATGAGGCAAAGTTTCATATCTCATTTCGTTTAACTTCAGCATGGTCTTTCTTGGAACATGTGGACGAGCGTTGACATGCACAAGAATTGCCCCCTTTCTATTGAGTAATGCCGGCCGTTTATTTGTAGTTCTTGGAGCATTTTGTCAATTTGCTGACAATACTTTTTCCGCTGTAATTGTTTCGCCTTGTTTTAGGAAGCTGTAATGGATTAAACCGTGTGTGGACCGCCAAACAATTGCCATGACTTTTTTGATGTAATTTTGACTTCGGGAAAGGCTTTGGAGCTTCATTGAAATCCAACCACGGAGTTGAATGTCGCCGGTTGTTGTATAGGATCCATTTTTCATCGCACGTTACAATTCGATCCAGAAACGAGTCGCTTTGATTACGCAAAAGCAGAGAAGAACACATGTTAAAGCGACGATTTTTTTGATTTTCTTTTAATTAGTGCGGCACCCACTTGTTCAGCTTTTTCACTTTCCCGATTTTCTTCAGATGGCGAACAACTGTTGATTGGTAAACGTTGAGTTCTTGAGCAACTTCCCGTGAGTTTTTATGCGGGTCGGCATTGATTAACTTCTTCAAATAGTTGTCGTCAACTTGTGATGGTCGACTACCGTGTTTTTCATCTTCAAGGCTCTCGTTGTCTCTACAAAACTTAAAAAACCAACGTTGAACTGTTTGTAAATTAGTGGTATGTTGTCCAAATACATTATTAATATTCCAAGCCGTTTCTGTCGCTTTTCGACCTAGTTTGAAATCGTAGAATAAAATTGTTCTCATTTCCTTCTTTTCTAACATTTCTAAAATAAAATAAATATACCTTAAATTAACAACATTAATGTTATACTTGGTATCAAAATATAGAGTAAAGTTTAAACTTTAAAGTAAATTTAAATATGAATCTATTTATTAATGTTTTTCTAAATATTTCAAACAATGAATATTAAATACATTAAAAACGACATTTCTTTTGCATCAACCTAATATAAAATGGAGCCGGATTCGATTTGTGCCGTTATTTATATAAGTAGTGTTCCCACCAGAGCTCTCTGGGGGAAACTTCCCCACAAAAATTTTTTACAGATTGTTAAAAAAATTTCAAAAAATATTTTAAAATTACAAATAAAAATGAAAAAGTATTTAAAAATTTAATTTATTGTAAAGTATATAGGTATTTAACTTCAAGTTAAACTTTTTAAATTTTAAATTAAACTTTTATATTCCAACTAAATTCTTGAAACCCAAATTAACATTTCTTAATTTCAAATTCAAATGTTTTAAATTCCAAGTAACTTATATTAAATATAAATGCAATTTAATTATTAAGTTAAGTTATTTAGTTAAGTTGAACACTTCCTTAAATTTTAAAAATTGAAAAAAATAGGAGACACTGTTACTTATCTTTCTCATGACATTCCTGGTGAGCTTTTGCAAGTCATAAACGAACATTTAGAAACACATACACTAAAACAAATTAGATCCGCCTCCCCATTGCAGTTATGGCTGATTAAGCAGCAGATTTGAGAAGATGAACTGTTTTGTCAGTTTGCATACGCGCTCTTACCATTAAAGGTGTTCCAGTGGAGACTTTCATCGGATTCAGAGAGTTGAAAAGTACTGAATCGGTGACAGTTACCGACGGTATTTTGGATGTGTTGGGAAAAATAGATATTCACCTCAAAGATGTATTGTATCTGTCCTTCGATAGTGTCAGGTACATGTCTAATAAAAAAATGGCAAGCAAGCTCTGCTGATTAAATATCACACCAAAGAGACGGTGTATATTCATTGTCCTAGCCACGCCTTACAGTTAGTGTGTGTGAATGCCACGCAAAGTATCCGGAAATTAAAAGGATCTTCTCCACTATAAAAAGAACGTGGCGGCTCCTCTACAACAGTCAGAAGAACCTCAGAAAATTTAAAGCAATTCAATACTTGCTTAATGGACCAGATAGAGATCTTATCCGGTCTGACAAAACAAGATGGACATTCCGCTATCAGTGCAATCCATCGACAATCAAATATTTGGAATCAATATAAGTCACTTTGGAAGAAATTTATGCAGATGGTGACTTATCATAAGAAGCTGCTGGTCTGCTGTTGAAACTTCAGACGTCAAAGGGAATTACTCTATTCTTTGCATTGAAACGTATTCTTCAGTCTCTCTTCGTTTTATCAAATCAGCTACAGTCTCCAAACTCTACTCTTGTGAGAATGGATGAGTTCATATCAACTGCCAAAGGCACTTCGAAAGAATTAATGGAAAATCCTTTTCTTTATCAAGAAGAAACACAACACATCATTCAATCAAGGTCAACAGCTCTTTTTAGGGATATTAAATTCGATCTTGTTTCTATTCCTTCAAAAATTGTGAAACCTTTTATCATGTACCTGTTGAAAAAACTTTGCAGATCGATTTTTTGGTCAATTTATAGCGATGCACTCCATGAAATCATTATTTGACCCTTCATTAGATTGTCAAGGTGAGTACCTCAATTTTCTTGAGTTGCATACATTTCATACACAGTTAACATAACAATAAGCTTAGGTAAATATCGTATTGCAGTTGACTCGCCGCAAAATATGTAGCATTACTGATATCATCACAAACTTTGCTTTGCTGTTGTGTTAACTGTGTTAATTTCTGAAATGTAGTTAAAGAAAGGTTTTTGGTTTCATATTAATTGTTTTTTTGTCGTTCAGATCGAGTGCGATCGGCCACACAGCAGAAAATGATTTGTGCAAGTCATACAGTTCTCAACAGCATAACAGAAAAAGCATTGGAGGAGTTCAATGTATTTCGCAACCATCTGGCGTTTCTTCAACAAAAGATAGTCATTCCTTTTTCTTAGGATGTGCTTCGATCTTTGGTGGATTCAACATAAGTTTTGGCTGGAACTTTTCTTAACATCTAAAAGGTGGTGTCAGTCATTTTTCTGTGTCCTTTAGAAATACCAAGTGTTGAGAGGTCGATCAGTGACATGAATAGGATCCTCACGCGTTTACGGCAACGTATATACGTCGAAAACTTGGAAGCATGTATGCTTGTCACGATGAGTGGTCCAGAAATGATGACAGATGAGGAAGCGCGAGACATTGTCAAAAAATGGTACAAACAAAAGGAAAGAAGAATTCACATTCCACTTTTCCCATGTTATGATACACGGAATATTGTGAACCAATGACCCACTTGTCGTTTTACTCTATTCTGATCTTTATTAGTGTGTTTCTTAGTTGAATTATAGTAAAAAGATGATCATCAATTTCTTTTTGTGCTTTTCTGGTGACTAATCACTATTGTGTTAATAACTCTCATGTGATGATATGGACAAAGTTTTTCCACTGGGAAAATAATTTCTTTCTTAATCAATTAAAAACCCTTCTGTGTTTCTTTATGATAAATTATTATAATACCCCATTGCTTCATCATCAGTATCCGCTCTCATTTAGAATGGAAGAAACTGCATGCATATCGCGGTTCACCCATGTTTTCCGGTTTCCCCCTCAAAAGAAAAGTTCTGGCGGGAACACTGTATATAAGTAAATGTTAGAATTTTGTATAATAAAAAAGCAAGTAGACAATCATTTAAGAAATTAAGATAGCACACAAGCGGCCCTAGTCAGGACAATAAATTAAAAAAAACAGACTCCAAAAATATTGGTATTTATAGTAGAAGTAAAACATTCAAGTATCTTTCTCTGGCATCTGTGAGCAGTGCTAGAGTCCGAGCGCCTTCTAGTACTTTGGATCTGTAAAAGGAATAAGGCCCGACAGACCGACTCAGCGTGTGATTGGGATGATATAAAGTAAAATCCGAATAAAATTGATTAAATAAAATTATTAATAATTATTGTTACAACTGTCATTTCTACGCATTTGTATCTCCCACGAGGAACTTGCTATTATTGTTTAGATAATATTTTTAAATGTACATATTTGTTTAAATCATTAAAAATTTAATGAATATATATATTTCATAAATGAAAATATTTATGTTTAAAAAAAGTAAAATTATATTTTTTCTATAAATAAATGGATAAAATAATAAGACTAGTAGGTAAAAGAAAAAACAAAGTCAAATTGTTTTAGAAGGATTCACTCTCAGAAAGTGAATTTCACCTCAGAATTAGAAATAAGAACTTAAAAAAACTTGACACGAGAATTCAGAATTCGTGAAACTTGATCTGGTAAAGACTTCGTTTGCGTCGTTTACGTTAATATCTAAACTGATATTTTTGAATCACCTCCTGGATTGCAATTATTTGTATAAAAGTAGTTAAAAAGATTTAACAAGAGAGCGAGCGAAAATAAAAATTATTGAAGAAGAAAAAGTAATTGTTAAGAAATTTATATATTTATGAAATAAAGATATTTTCTTATTATTACTGCACTGAAAGGTGCTGTCTTATTTATTTCATGAAAGCATAATCCCGAATAGTCGCTAAGATTCTCTGCGAGACTAAAATCGGCTAGGAACCAAATAAAGAACCATATATCATTATTCACTCAATTTTATAATCTGTAATTAAGTGTACATAAAAATAAAAGTTTAGAAAATCAATTACGTTTTGTTAATCAATTTTTAAAAAACACCAGATATATATTTACGTAATCGTATGCTTATTATGGGGATGTATTAAATATATATATATATATATATATATATATATATTTCAAAAGAAAATTAGGTATTCTTTTCGGGATCTGATCGCACCTCGTTTTCGTCGCTCGTCGGCAGTCGTCAGATGAGTCTCGCCCTGGGTCGCAGTATGAAATAGAATATATTGATTGAATCAGTTGTCTTCGGATTCGCAAATGAGATAAGATTGTCTTAAGAGTTGTAAGCGATTGATAATGATTAGCTAAATATCTTGACAGAATATTTAGCAAAAGTTTAGCAAAGCAATTTATAAGTCCAAAGCTAAATGAGCACCGTTTTTATAGCAATATCAGTGTATGGAAGGACCGGAAGTCCAGTGGCGG
>MQRK01254642.1:56426-68268 GCA_001938485.1 Girardia tigrina
GGGGGGGGGCATTCCGCCCCCCCCACGCCCCTGTTGGATTCTAAATGGCGCCCCCAAGATGACTTTTATAAATGTATAGTTTTGTGTACAAGAATTAGCTGCATTATGATTAAGTTTCATCCTTAATACTGACACAAGGTCTATGACACAGAAGAACTAAACAGATTGGTTTGGTATGTATTATTAAGTTAATAATAACATTTATTAACTGTACGCTCCCCGCAGTGGGAGCGTACAAATCGTGTATATTATAGTATTTACTCAATATTAAAATTGGTATGGCTAGTACTACCTTTATCCTTTTTGGCGCCCCCTGAAAGTTTTCTCACCCCCACGCACCAAAATCTACATCCGCCACTGTGGGAGACTTTGGCGGCGCATGCAGTGTGTTACACAACCGTCATACCAGTGCCGCTAGAAATTTGACCACACTAGTTGACAACAAACTAATTCTATGAATCAGATCTTTGTTCCTGTCAGGTGGTGGCCATATTAAAAATGGTATGTTTTCCTTATTTGACCTTTGTATAATTAGTTAATTATTATGTTTTTCCAGAATTTTCCAAGGCTTTTCACAGGTGATCGGACGGTGCAATCAGATGGCGAGGCACAGATATGAACTTCTGATGACACCCGCTTTTTCGAGGTTTTCAATTGACGTGTTGACTCAAAGTAGAACACCTGGAAGCAATATTGAAAATAAAGTAATTTATTATTATTGTAATTGAACATTTTGAACCATTTTTCAAACAGGAAAGGTGCTTGGAACATCAGAAGAGCTCACTGGGACGCAATGGATGACTTCCGACGACGGAAATGGTTTTTTTTAATTCAATAAATATTAATTCTAAAAATTCAGACTTTTGACTTATTAATGTTCTTGTTGTTCTTATTATCATTTCGTTATTATTATTTGTTTTTAATAAATGCAGGTTTCTGTAAAATATGAGTACTGGTATATGGGTATTAATGAGCTAGATTAAGGAGCGTAAAGAATAATGAGGTACGACCACAACATAAAAATATACTGGAATAATGTACTTTTTGATAATTTTGGAGAAATGGAACACCTCAAAGCAATTACACCTTCTAATTTTGAAGAAAGTCACACACCAATTCAACTACTTAACATAATTCTTGATCAAAAGCTTGGAAATATTTTTCATAATGTTTGAGTTGCTCTTCGCATCTTTCGTACTCTACTTGTATAAGTTGCTAAGACTGAAATGTCATTTAGTACACTGTCTAAAGTAAAGAACATCATGCGGTCAACAACAATTCAGCAACGATTGACTGACTTGAGATTACTTGCAATGTACTCATCCTTAGTCCGGAAACTGAACTTTACCGATAATATTAACATATTTGCGTGCAAGACAGTTAGAATGGCGCTTTATATAAACAATGAATTTTAATTTAAAAAGCTTTGACATCCCTTTGTTTACAGGCATGCTTTTTAACAGTAAGTTTCAAACTTATACGTAAAAAATTAATTTAATTATAATAAGAAATCATGTTTTTCAATCTCATGTTCTGTTCTTACTACCTTCAATTTTATAGTTTAACATTTATACTGCTTTTGTGAGATTTTTGCAATTTCCTAAAAAATTCAAGAATTCATCCGACCTTCTCCTGCTCTGGGGCCCGTCTCTGTTATTGATGGCCCTCCGTGCTGGACCTATTTTAGAATATAAGTATTGATTAGACTGATCATCATCATCATTATTTTGATACTGAACAAGTTTTTATTCGAAATTTTAACAATTTTATTAAAAATATGTTCACAAAATATTAATAATCACTCTCACTGAAATGCATGAATCGTAACTCTACAAATTTACAAAGATTTTCAGGGTTCAAAAAAAATAAATTTAAATCTTAGCGTTTAAAAATAATTCAATTCTTTTCGGCATTTAAAATAATTCGCAAATTCGACTTAACTACAATCGTCCAAAGAAAACGCAATTCTACTCACAAAAAATATTTAAGTGACAAAAATTATCTTTACCCCAAGACTCGGTCTGATTGGTTGACTAATCATTTCCTTTAATCTTACTCTGTGGAACAAAAATATAAATTGGCATACACTGTCATGAATACACTATTACTACGCAATTGGTAAAACAAGACTCAATGAGTCATCGATTCAAACTCTTTGTTGAACAAAATTCAAACTATTTTTTTAAATTTTATTATTTTTATTTTATTCTATTAATTATTTAATTTTCGTTTTAGTTTAATTTATATTATTATTTATCACATATTTATATTTAAGCAACAAGCGACAAAAATTTCAATGATTGTTAATCACGATAAATACAACAGCCAATGTCGATAATATTGAAGTTGTCTTATGCTAAGAGAGAGATGTTTTCAATATAATAATGATAACGAAATAATATTAATAAAGATTTATTCCGAAACACGATCAATTACTTCTTTTTTAAAACATTTAATTTCTTTTTCAGGTTTATCCTCATTTTCTGGGAAATCCTTAATTGCATCTTTAACCTTTTCACATTCATTTTTCTATTCTTTACATTAGCTTACCATTTATATATATGTATCCATGGAATTTAGAAACCTATTTTTAAAGGCCTTTTACTCAAGGCCTTTTCGCCTTTCACTAAAGAAATGGTAGAATTAATTAATAAAATACCGGTTAACCACTTTAATAATAAAAATATCGAATTATTAATTGTGGTGGCCGAAGAGTTTCTGGATACAACTATAAAATCCATAAAATTTGACAAACAAACAATGGAGAACGAGCGTAAATGAACCCATGCCGATTGGAGGACTTTTCAGAAAGTTCAAATGCATGCGGTCATACTGGTGCCCGATTTGTGGACATGAACAAGGGAAACCTGAGAAATCGACCGATATTCGACCGGCTAACCGACTGACCGGATAATGGAATAACGGAAATAGACGGTTTGAGTGATTCTAACGAAGGATATCGGAAGAATTTAACTATTTTAAATAATAAAAACATAAATAGTCTAATAAATAAAAACTTTCATGATATATTTCTTCAGTTTTTAAATTATCAATCGTTTATAAAAAATTTAAATAAATTATTTGATAATGGAAATATTAATTTGTCAATATTTGATAATTTTCTTAATGATAATTTAAAAAATGATATCTTTAATGAAAATAAAAGGACTTTTTAATCAAATTTGTCGAATTATTGAAAATATTCTTTAAAAGCAAAATAACAAAATAAATTTTAAAATGCTATTTATTGAATACTTTGTTAAATGCTTTTTTAAATTTATCAAAAGTAAACAATTCCAAACTAATTACAATACTGAATTTAATTCCGATGAAATAATTGAATTAAATAATGAAAATCTTAATTAATTATTTCTATTATTTAGAAATAGAATCTTTGAAATTTTATTTAACAATTACATAGAAAATATTATTTTTAACGATGACGATGGCTGCACAACCGCTATTGATAAAAATAAAAAGTATTTATAACAGTAGCGGTTTGAAAAACCAAAAATCGATTAATAATCATGAAATTAATAATATTGAAAAAATTAAAAATAATAATAAAAAGCAAACATTTTCAGATCTGTTTAATAATATCAAATAATATCATTAATTCAAAAAATGGAAAAAAATTTTCCTCGCGAAAACCCTACGGGACCCGAAATAACTGGGGCGAGCCGTGCGGTCTCTAATGAGCTGCGTATAACTGTACAAAATAATACTAAAAATATAGAAAACTCTAGCGAGAAAAATGATAACTCTGAAAATAATGAAAATAACACTATATTATCTTATTAAGAAAATTTAAACAAGTCTCATTTGAATTTTTATTGCAATTACATTTAGAGTCATTACAACTCTCAGAAGGTCTTTCATCGTTTGCCATCGTTCTAATTGATTTTCTTATTTCTGTTTTTAATCATGATTATTCGAACAATTTTTCTAAGTTATTTTTTAAAATATTTAACCTCTAAAAATATTAATTAAAAAATAATAATTTTTATCATTTCTCAATAAATCCCAAAATAATCAAACATGTCATCAAATTATTAAAAATGCATTTAATTTAAATTTGACTAAAAATTATTAAACTTAATTTTAATTGTGAAATTAAAAATATGAACTTATCAAATGATTATTTTAATTATGTTCGAATAGTCAATCCTTTAAATTTAATAAAAAAATACAAAGTTCCATCTGGGTGGGAAAATCACCATTCTAAATTCAACATACATCCTCAATACATTTACACAATCAAACAATTTAAAATATTCCTCACATATCTAATGATCTAATATTATATAAATCTTCTGAGATTGCCGAAACACCTTTCCAAGAGATGATGACAAAGGTATTCGGAGGAATCAATGGTGCCACTGTATACTTAGATTATATCTTGGTATACAAAAAAGATCGGGAGCAACAGTATATTGTTTTGAATCAAGTTTTAGACATTATTAGGAAAGCAGGATTGCGGGTGAACCCAGAAAAATGTCAATTGTTGAAAAGGGAAATTAAATTCCTTGGACATATAGTTAACGAAGACGGT
This sequence comes from Girardia tigrina, assembly GCA_001938485.1. Classification (NCBI taxonomy): domain Eukaryota; kingdom Metazoa; phylum Platyhelminthes; order Tricladida; family Dugesiidae; genus Girardia; species Girardia tigrina. The sequence continues at coordinate 60,979 of MQRK01254642.1, forward strand.
GTTAAAACGGACCCGTCTAAGATTGAAGCAATAAGAACGTTTGTGAAGCCAAAGTGTGTTATAAACTTACGCAGTTTTTTGGGCATTTGTAACTATTATCGACGATTTATAAAAGAGTATGCAAATAAAGCCAGAGTATTAGAATAATTATGCGGATCGAATAACTATAAAAAACTCAATTGGACAAGCGAGCTAGAGTTAGCATTCGAAGAGCTGAAGAATGCATTAATTACAAGATCGTTATTGTGTTTTCCAGACATGAAAAGAGATTTTATTCTAGATACGGATGCTAGTTTCGACACCATTGGAGCCGTGTTAGCCCAGAGGGACGATCAATGAAAGGAAAGAGTTGTGGCTTATGGGTCGCGATCAATGAATAGCCACGAGAAGGGCTATTGTGTTACAAGAAAAGAATTGCTTGCCATGTATTATTTTTGTAACCATTTTATACATTTTCTGTATGGTAAACGGTTTATTTTGCGTACCGACCATAAAGCAATAACGTTTATGCTGAATACTAAGAAACTAATTACATCGCAGTTTCAAACGTGGATTAACTATCTGAGCAGTCTGGATAGGAAGTTAGAATTTCGAAAAGGATCTTTGCACACGAATGCTGATATACTTTCAAGGATGAATTGTGATACGTGTACTCAATGTTTAATGCAACACGAGGAAGCTAAGAAAGAAAAAATCAAGACACGTGCACTAGATGTTGTATCAGAAGATGAAACCACAAAGCCACTAGAAAATATTATCTGGGAATGTTGGCACACGCGGGTGCAAGAAAAGTTGAGTATTATTTAAGAGACTTTAAGGATTTTGACAAGCTGAAAGGTAAGATCAAAGAGCTTGTACGCAGTTGTGAATCATGCCAAAAGTTTAAAACATATACGACAAAAACAAAAGAGAACACGATAAAATTAGAAGCTACCTAGGTTTTCGAATGTATTTATGTAGATATTTGTGGACCGTTGAAAGAGACTTCTGGGAAAAAGAAATATATTCTAGGCATCATTGATCAGTTCAGTAAATACATTACGCTATTAGCAATATCGAAACAAGATGAAGAGTCGATAATAAAAGGAATAATGCGGAATTGGATACTGAAATTTGGTTCTCCCAAGGCGATGAATGTGGATTGCAGTAAAGTTTTTGAATCAAAAAAGATGAAAGAGTTCGCAGAGAAACAGAATTTTGAAATTAGATTCTCCAGCCCTTATCATCATAACACAAACGGACAAATTGAACGACAATTCCGTACGGTGAGAGAATTGATAAATGCAACATTGCATGAAAGAAAAAGTTCCGACTGGGCAGAGATTCTACCGGATATAGAGTTCTCATTAAATGCCACATTACAGACGACTTTCGGGATGAGTCCAGCTGAAATCATTTTCGGAAGACGCATTAGCAGGGAGAAATGGGATGGAAAAAATAGCAAGACAATATGAGCGGGACGAGGGGCCTATCACACGAAGACAATTCTTCCCAGGAGATGATGTATTGGTAAAAGTAGAATCTAGAAGAAATGATCAAGTGAGATACGACGGGCCAAATAAAGTAGTTCGAAAGTACATGATAGAAGATATGTGCTTGAAGATATGTCTGGTAAAACATGTGAAAGAAATGTGGAGAAAATTAAAAAATTCTTGAGTGCGGGGGTGTAAGAGAGTGTTGTTGTTAATTTTTTAATTTTCAGAAATAAGAATTTTGGTTTTTAAAAATTTCGAATTATATTCGAAATTAAAAAAAATAATAGAAAATAGAATTAAAAAAAATAAAATAAAAAAAATAAAATTTGTTTAAATAACAAATTTAAACTGTTGTAGATTAATAAATTTTGCAAGTTTTTAATTTCTTTTGATTTAGAATGGAAGATAATTCCCAACCTAACCATCATGAATCGAGAATGTGATTGGTCTGTGTCGGGAAGCCGGGTTGATTTACAAGTTTATAATCACGGAACCAAAGAACTCTGGCTTATAGATATAAAAACCACTTATGACACAACCAAAGCACTTAAAGATGCTAGAGATAACAACAAAAAGAAATATAAAAGTCTTCTAACTGAATCAAAAGCGGCCCATAAAGGATGGACTGTAATATCAGAAGCAATTGTTGTCAGCTGTTTAGGATCTTGGCCCGACGATAATGATATACTGCTTAAAAACAAATTACATCTTTCAGGTAAAACTATAAAGAATTTAACCAAAATGAGCATAGTGTAGAATATCAAATATTCCAACTCGACATGGCATAAACACAATATAGCCGGTCAATATAGCCCACTGATGTCAAATTCGGTGACGACAAATCTTACCGACACAGTCACGACAGATGCACTAGTAGCCGGTTGATAACAATAATCTCCAACTCATGTCAAATATGCTCTATACAGCGACCATAGCTTTAAGCATTCAATGTATATCCCAGGATATCTTTACATATTTCAACTTGAAATTTTGTCACAATTTTCTCCAAACTTTGCACACTTAGTCATCTTCGATGACAATAAATGATAATGGGAAAATTTGATCAAAAAACTTTTTAAGGTCACATTTGGGAAAAAACGGACCAATCGGAGTTCCTGAACAATATTAATTGAAATAGATTTACTTATAAATAATAAGTAGTTTATATTACACTAAAAAATAAATTGAAAAATAAATAAAGTCTAGTAAACCGATTTAAAGTCTAACTAGTAAATCAAAAAACGATTTTTTTATATCCATGCTTTATGCGGACGGTACTTTGCTTGGCCAACAGTATTTTTAAATTTTTTATTGTTTTTTTTGAAAATATTTTTTTAATTAAAATTTTCTTGGCAAAGTAGAGTTCTGTCTGCATAAAGAATGAATATAAAAAAATCGCTCAAGCCTCCAATGCCTACCTTTACTGCCCTGGTAAATTTGGTGGAGTTGGTCTTTCTTCTCTTGCAGATGAGTATCTAATTCAAATCATCTGTCACTCTTTCTTTATTCTCAAATCCCCTGATACAATTATTAAAGATGTTACTGATGTCTCTTTGTGACGGAGATTCACCGACTTTGTCTTGGATATTGAGATCTTTGATTGATTAAATACTGGTTACAACTCCAAAATCTTTAACAGCTGGTGGAACAAGATCCAGTATGTAATAAATAATCTCTCCAAAATACATAGTATCTCAATTAAACTTCATCCGTCTACACCAACTGTATATCTTTAAATCCCTCAATATATTTATAATGATTACTATAACTTTTCCTGTGGAGAAACATTTAGAAAACAAGACAGTGATAAATTATCAAAGTGCTTTCACGACTGCATTGGACGTTCATGTCTCCTCAAATGGGATGACCAGATCAATGCTAGAAGATACTCTGATACTCTGTCGCTGTTACCCCTCTTTACTTCACCAATATTCAAATATAGACTGACTAAAACTGAATGGAGCTTTATACATAAATGTAAATCATCTACCTTATAGGTACGTAGCAGACCGAAACTCTGTGTAGACGTGGATATTTTACTGAGGAAAAACTGATACACATGCTCGTGGCCTGCGAGTAGTTACGACAGTTTTGGACTGCTCGACACGATTCTGTTCAGGATTCACGATTCTCTTGAAGAAAATATCCATATTCAATGATACAGAAATATATGTGAATAAGATATGCCGGTTTGTTGAGTCGCTCCTAAAAGTTTATCTGCAGGCCCAGGTTATCGGCAAAAACCCGTAAAATTTATTTTTATTATTGCTACAAACTTGTATTACCCTCTTATATACTTAACACCTCAACTTGCCTCTCAATCTACTGTCCTCTGCTAGCAGTGATAGGTGATGAGGACCTTCCGGGTTCCAGACCTACACAGGTTTATAGCCAGATAGGCCGACTCAATTTCCGGTGAGTATAATGAATAGACTTGAACTAATAATCCATCATTTATTACTTTGATTGACTCTATTTTAACATATTAACATAAAATGGTGACCTCAAATCCTTACGCAAATCCTTCATAATTACTCAGGGTTTTGATTTTGGTGCCAAGACACGTCGATGATAAATAAGACAGAAAATGATTGACTTTATCTCAGAATTACTATTTATATAACGAGGGAAATAAAATTAACAAACCTTAAATTAAAAAATATATTTAAATCAAAAATATTTTTAAGTGTTGACAACTTAATCAACGCATCATTGGAGTTTTTGTCTTTGTTTCTTTTTTAAGTAAGCTTTCCCTCGATAGTCGGCAATAATCCACTGTGTTTCTCTCGTATCTGTCTTGGTTCGGACTTACCGCTCGGTTCTCTCTTTCATCAGTAAACGCACTTGTTCGGCGTACAGTCTCTCCACTTCTCGTATACGGGCTTTAAACATCACTGTCTTCTCGACTAAGCGCATGTACTCGTCGGCATCGACATCGCTGTCGGTATTCATCACCGTTGTTATTTCTCTTAGGGAGGGAAACTTCACCGCTTCGTGGTATTTCCTGACTAACATATGAAGCTCTCTTGCTTGATGAACTCCTTGTAGCTTCCCTATATTATATTTTGATACCGGGTCAAACTCAAAACCTTAATGGAACCGTAAATAAAAAAGTTTAAGAAACGCTGATCTATGAGATTAGGTCAGTAATAAGTGCCTTCGTGTTCATAAATCCATCGCAGGTATGAGACTCGACAAATTAGCCCACCGTTATATGCATATCAAAAAATGAGTTTACCATTACAATCAAACTATTAAACTTTAAACCGTTATCTAATAGATATTTTATCAAATTAATACAATTACTGAATCCGAATAAAAGTTACTAAATTTTTACTAGAGCAATTTGATTTACCATTTTCTACTGATTTATCCATATATTTTCTACTCATCGCAATCTTCAACTTTCATCACAAAGTCAGCATTGGTATTGTGATGGAACTTTTAGAACCGTACCATAATTGCTTTCTCAATTGTATTATATATATGGTATAAGATTCAATAATGTCATTCCATCTGTTTATATTTATCCTATTTCAGTATTAACCGATTTTGAAAAAGCTGCAATCAGATGTATTATTAAATCTTTTCCAAATGTCACTCAGTGTGGATGATTCTTTCATCTGACGTTATGTATTTAGCGAAAGATTCTACAGATCCCAGATTTGATGGAAAGAAATAAATCGGATCCAGGACATACACTATAAATTCAACAAATTCCGGCAATAGCTTATGTACCTATCAATAATATTGTCACAGCGTTTGAAACATTAGTTTCGAGTTCATTCTATGAACAAAAAGAAGATATAATTAAGAACTATTGGATTATTTCGAAGACAATTACATTGGGCAACCCGAGAGAAATATTCGCCGTCATAGGCTGCGTTTTGAACATGAAATTTAGAATTGTTACGATGTCTTAAGAGAAGAAATCCATGAAAGAACAGTTTAGTTGAAGGATGGCATCGCAAATTCAGCCAATCACTAGGGTCGAGTAATCCAACAGTTTGGAAATTCATCGAAGGATTGAGGGATGAAGAAAGTGTCAATGATTTTATGATAAATTAGTATATTGCTGATGATAATCGACACCCTTCAAGAAAGCTCTATAGAGATACTGCAACTCAATCGAAACAATTGGGAAAAATTATGTTAATCGGGGTATATTAGATTATTTCAAAGGAGTAGCACCAGCCCCGTATCGTGACAACTTTTGTAGGGGGCCCAGACTCTTATTAAGGGGGGCAGTAATTCTCCTGTAATAAATGAATACTTTTTGAAAAGACACAGTCTGAATGTTTAAATTTCGAATGATCAAGGAAAACAAAATAGACCTTTTATCTGGACATTATTTTGCGGCATTATTACTTATATGAAATGATTTTCGCACATTTTTCAGAAATAAAGACAAAAATCAATTACAGTAGCTGCATATTTTATTATGTTTGCACGATGGACAATTGAACATAGAGAGTACAGACAGTTAGAGCAATACAAGGTTTGCTTTTCGAGAATGGGTCATAGATGTACGAAAGGGAGTTAGAACACGAGATAACGTACTAAAACTCGCCTCACATGTGGCAGTTGATGCACCGAGTATGAGTGCCGAAGCTGCAAGACGATACACAGATGGAAATGCCTCTCGGTAAGAGTACAGTTCTTCACTAACTGATGAACGTTTGTTACAATACTAGTCTTTTTCAATAGGAAATTCTTTGTAGTTTCAAACTCATGATGGGTTTTGCTTAGGCCCACGCCACACAAATTCGCTAATGTCTTTAGTTCTTCAATATATAAAAAGTTTTGGTAATTACTCTTTAAACATTCAAGAAACTTGTTAAGGTTTATGTACTGACACTGAAGCGCTTTGTTAATTTCAGGAGTGTCATGTCAACGACTTCGTAATGCATCTGGTGATATGTGCATCTGGTGTTCTGGCTGTTCCACAGATCCCAATATAACGAAATTCTCCAATTGTGGTTCATCTTAGTTCGTCTTCTTTTCAGTCTCGGTTCTAAATCAATATGATCTTCAAATTTCTCAAAAAGAACTTGGAATTCCTTTTCATTACGGAGGCTGTGAATGCGCTCTATGACGGCATCCATAACATCACATGTAGATGAAAGATCCATTGCTTTACCCTGCAAGCTATTATTGGCTAGTTCGAGGATGGTTAGTGTGAAGGACTCATGTGAAAAGTTCATCCTTTAAATTTTTGATTAAATAATTTTTATAAATAATATTTGAAATAAGTAAATATTTAAAATCAAAAGTTGTCTAAACTTTTCTAAACTAAAATCAAAAGTTTTTCTAATAATGTAAAAAGTATCGTAATTAATTTTAAAAAGTTATTTTCGAGAATAATCGAATTTTATTTGTAGTGTAAAAAAAACTTAAAATGAAATTAATTGGGAAATAATGGATTTTTAAATAATTGATTAAAAAATATATATATATTTACAATGATAAAATAGGTTGTAATAATTTTAAAATTTATTCTAAATAGTTTTGTAAAAAAAATTTAATTAAGACTTTTATCATTCACGTATTATAAAAATAATAAAATTTGTAAATATTGAAAAAATAAAACGTTAAAATCTTTATTAATTAGAAATGTTTCTAAAAAAAAGAGAAATAACATTAAACTAATTCTAAAATAATAAAATAACATTATGGTTAATTTAGTAAAAAATATGACTACAAAATTTTGTTGGTTTTTAATTTAAAAATAAGGATGTAAATTTTCAAATAAATAGAATTAAAAATTTTCAATTTTAATATAACTTATCAGTTATTTATATTTATAATTTCATAT
>MQRK01254643.1:0-25059 GCA_001938485.1 Girardia tigrina
TGCTGCGGAAAGACTTGATGAAGATACTCTCTTACTGTCTTCGCATAATGTGGAGGTGCTCCATTTTGCTGGAAGTACAGTTCATCAAAGTTAGCTTTGGTTCTGAGTTGTGGTACTACCACGTCACGAAGCATTTCCAAATAATTGTCTCCAGTAACAGTTCCATCAAAGAACACGGGCCCGATAACACCTTCACTGGACAATGCACGATTTTGGAGCATTACACACTGAACCTAAAGCCACTGAACCAGCTAAATATAAAAGAGAATGTGATTGGGAAAATGAAGAATATGCAAAAAGGAAACTGATATATAAAGTGGATGGCTCAGCACCTCACAAATGCCAATTTGCACGAGGATTCAGATTAAAACATCTATTTGGATTCTTACAAGATTATAACAGAGTGGTTTTTAATACTAAAATTGAACTCATCTTAACTAGGAGTGTTGATGATAAATTAGTTTTTTATGGAAAAGAGGAACCGACAGCTGTAAACCCTCCCAAAATAGAAATAAAGTCCCGTGAATTACATGTTTATGAGGTGACTTTAGAACCAGCTTCCGAACTTTGTCTTCTTGAAAGATTAAGATCAGGTAATCCAATTTACGTAGATTATTTAGAAAGAGTGGCAGGAAAAATTGATTTATCAGAAGGGGTGTCATATTCAACAAATCTATCAACCCTAAACTACCTACCAAGATTTATTTTCATCGGATTTAAAGATATCGAAATTGGATTTAAAAAAAATAATTCACAATTCTTAATAGATGGTATAAAATCAATACAATTAAAATTAAATACAAGAAATTATCCTTTAAATCCAATTGAGGTGGCCAATTCCAAATTCCCATTTTCCCATATCAAGAATACATTAAAATATGCAGAAATTTTCAAGATAAATGTGGTTCACCACAATTGAGCCTGCATGATTGGAAAACATATTATCCAATTTTCTGTTTTGATGTTTCAAATACAGATGCAATCCTTGATATTACAAATATAAATATAACATTATTATTAAAAAAAGAATCAGTCTTTAAACCAAGAATGTATTATCTAATATTACAAGAAACGAAGGTTCGAATGAAATGTAGTGGAGGATAAATAACAGTAATTGAACCTGTTAAAGGGGGCCAGTCATAAATTAAAGAGTATATATAAAAAAAATTGATTTTAAAAAAATTCTTTTTTTAATTTTTTTATTTAAACAATATTTTATTTTATAAAAAAAATGGATACAGAAAAAAATTAAGAGAAATAATTCAATCAGGAAAACCAAAAGTATTAACAATTGGGTCAGCTAATGCTCCAAATCAAAAATATTATATTAGTAAAAAAATAATAAATGATATAAAGGAAAAAGAAGCGGAATACGCAAATTCTCATTCAGGCGGGCTCCTACCTCTTGCTGCTCTAATTCCAATAATTACTGGCGCAGTGGCAGCAGCCGGAGGCACTGCAACCGGAATTGCAACAACTGTACAAAAAGCAAAAGAGAGTCAAAAGAATACAGCTGAAAAAGAAAAGGTGGAGTTAGAAAAGAAAAAATTTGAAGAAGAAATAAAGGGGATGAGGGGGGCCGCAGGCACCACACCTGCTGCCGAGGCCAAATCTGGAAACGGCCTATACCTAAATCCTTATGAAGGCACAGGAATAAAAAAATATTTTAAAGAATTGATTCATAAGTCTGATTTATGTGAGAAAAGTAAAAATGATTATTTTAAAATCTTAAAATTAGTTGGTTCAGGATGTAAATGTGAAATTCGTAAAAATGGAAATAGAATCTATTTAGAACCATATAAAAGGGGGTAAATAGGATATAATTAAAAAAAGTAAAAAAAACTGATAACATAAAAAAATAGAAATAAAAAATATTAAAAAAAGGCTCCGCCAATTAAAAAAAATTTATTAAATAAATCCAATTGAGATATATCAAATCCTATTATAAAAAATGGATTCACAACAAACTGAACAAATGGATTGGAAATCTAAAATTGAAGAATTAGATTATAATGATCGTACTAAATATTTTGATCCTAACCTAATTATTAGAACAGCACAAATAGAATTATTAAAAAAATTTAATTATGCAAAGACCACCAATCCAAAATTAACACAAAAACAGTTATGTGAAAAAATAGGAACATCCGTTTCAACATTAAGAAGAATAAGAATGGATTTAGACATGAAATCATTTTATAGATATAATACTCCATTGAAAGAGAGGAGGGGTGGGCAACCAAAGGCGGTACCCACTCAACCGACTGCCACTCAAAAAAGGGTGGCCCCAAAGAGCAAAGGAAGGGGTCACAGAAGCCATGGATCCAAAAAAGGAGGAGATGGTAACTCATCAGTTTCACCAAATTTATTAGCATCAGGAGTGTCTGAAATTAGTATAAATGAGACAATTCAAAATCAAACAACAATGACAGGAGCCGCAACCCCAACACCTCACTCACCTGCTATAAATGAGATAACTCAAAATCAGACAACTGGTATAAATGAGACAACTCAAAATCAGTCATCGGAAGATCACCCAACTCGAATTAGTATAAATGATCCATCTCCAAATCGTGCACGTTCAATATTTGAAAGATTGGGAATTTTGGGTGAACGGGACCAAGAGGAAAAATCTCAAGATGTAAAAGGGGCAGCGGCAGCAGGTGCTGCAGACGGAGTCCGTCCTCCTGCGGCTAACCCAGAATCTGAATCTGAATCAGATCCTGATTTCAAATAGCCGCAGGCGCAACCCATTATAAAATAAATACCAAATTATTCTTCTTAAAAATGTATGATACAATACTCTAAACTCATGTAAAAAATTTTGACATTCTATTAAAAGAAAATTATAAATTATATAATGATTTATTTTTAATTAAGTTGTTCCTATTTTTATCATTCCTATTCTTAATCATTTTACTTTTAGTAATATTCCTTTTTAAATATGGCGGCGGCCTCACCCCTAATGGGTAAACGGTCCAAAAAAGGTTGATTTAAAATCCATTATAAAACGATCCAAAAAATATAATAATAAAAAAAATATGATAATAAAATACTAAAAAACATAATACTAAAATATCTCTTTCAAAAATGGCAGATTTTTTAGAAATTGTAAAAACTACGTCTGATACAATTAATCAAAAAATAGATGAAGATTTAAAATTTTTTCTCATTCTAAATACAACCTAAAATCATGTGAAGTAGTGTGTAAAGAAATGATAAAACAAAATAATTATATGGCTGAAGCAATTGATATGATGGGTGATGCAATTTACAGATTAGATGAAGAAAATGAACAGTTACATAATAAAAATAAATATATGCTAACCAAAATTGGAAAAACTGATAAACAATTAGTTGATGAAATGTTAAATAAAAGGTTACCAATTGGAACTGATCAATCTAGAAATGAAAGAGTGTTAAAAGTTATGAAAGAACAGAATAAGATTATGAAAAAAAGGGCACTAGAAGGGTGAGTAGAAAAAAATGAACCAAAAATATGTTAAAAAGGAGTGGTTAAAAAAAATATGTTAAAAAAATATATTAAAAAAATATTTTAAAAAGCAGTGGTTAAAAAAAATATGTTAAAAAATTATAAAAATTGGACATTTTATTCCCCCTAAAAATGTACAATGAATATTGAATTGATAAACGAATAAAAGATTTGAAAGCAATAATAAAAGCTAGAGCAGAATATAATATGAAAGCAGTTGCATATCAAAATCAGGGAATCGAATTTGACGCCGCTATTTATCGAATCCAAAAACCGGTAACTGATAAATTAGAAGCCGTTAATACCAATTTAGCTATAGAAGGTGATGAAACTAGAAAAATATTAGAAATAGAAGGTAACAAAACTAGAGAAATTATGAATACACCAATTGATGATGTGGTGCGTGTATTACCAGTACAATATAATTTTAAAGTGAGTGATTATCTTTCACAAACATTAAAATCGGTGGTTGGTAGGATAAAAGGATTTAATAAAAGGATAAAAAGGATTTCAAACTCTTACAATTAATAATATGAAATTAGTAATTTTTAAATATTTAGAATTACCATATATTTCAATATTAAAAGATACTCCAGAAGCATGGTTAGAAAAAAAATTTTTATTAACTGATGGACTTATGAAATTGATTAGTAAAGATTTTCAATTTGAAAATGAAGAATTGGGAAAGTTACCTTCTGAAGATATAAACCTTACCTTCTGAAGATATCTCCATTTTAAAAAATTGTAACAGTTCACCAAATTCGAATTATTATAAAAAATTAAAGAGTCTTGTTAAAAGGGGGAGCGGGTTGGCTGCAACCCCAACCCCCGGGTTAAAAAAACCAGATGAATCAGCAATCAAATCGGTAATCAAATCGGCTAAAACTCCGATCGCCCTATTTGTCGAATTATATAAAATGTTGGCAACAAGGGCAGCAGGACATAATAATTTGGATAAGCCGATTCGTTCCATTTTAATACAACTGATTCCTCATATGAGAAAAGAGAAGTATAATAGGATTTTGAAAAAATATGGAATGTGATAAAAATGATTATTGTGATAAAAAGCTTTAGCTTCGCCAATATTATTGTTTAAAAATTTTTATTGTAATAAAAAATATTATTGTTTAAAAATTTTTATAGAAAAATATTATTAAAAAATATTATTAAAATTTCGACCAACTAGTATTTTACCATCTGTTTCGGAAAAATATGAGCTTCAATTTTTTTTATATGATCATCTATATTATTTATTTTAGATTCAAAATTATATGTACCCTTTAGTTCGGCATTTAGTTGGTTTATCATTTTTAACAACTGTCTTATTTCATCATCGACCCACTCTTTATTAACTATATGTTTTGGATTATCCGGTTTTTGGAGGCAACTCGCTTTTCCAGTAATAATCACATCAATGACTTTTAACAACCCTTTAATAGTACACTCTTTTCCAATTAGATGGTTTGTAATACACCCGTTTCCAATTAAAAGATTATTTTCTACTTTTACATCTTTACCAATAACCAGATCCCCTTTTACAATTAGATGTGTCACATAATCTCCAGTTTCATTAACATATCTTTTATCACAAAGGTTTACAACACGTTCTAACACTTCTGCACCAAGTCCATGTAATTCATAAGATCCTGATTTATTTGTAGGAATATATGTACCCATTTATTAAGTGGATAAAATAGAATAATAAAAAATAATTATAAAATATATATATTAATAAAATAAAATAAAAAATCGCTTCGCGCTTTGCCAATTATAGCATCCCTTTAAAAGTTTCAAACAATTCAGATATCACTTCATCAGGAGCCGCAGGGGGAGGGACTCCGTCTGCAACCCCGAAACCGGATTCCAATTTATATAAAACATATAAACACAATTGACCACAAATGGCGGAGCCAAATTGATGTACTTGAGTTTCATTATATTCGATTGGAATACCATATTCATTTACAACATTTTCAAATTCTTTTATTGGTGGTAATCCAAAAGAATCAAAATAATAATTCGATTTGTAATGATATAGGATCCAATGAGTACCTTTTTGGTTGTCTCTTTGATAATTTGAAGTTATGTTATTAACTTCAAGTTCATTTTTCATTAGGATCTTAAATTCTAAATTTAATAATTTATGACCAATTCTGTACAAATCAAAATTAGTAGTGGTGGTGATTCCAAAAGTTTTTAAAAAATCGAGAATAGTAAAATTTACAATAGTTTCTTTTTTGATATCGCTTTCAGTCATTTTTTAGAGGAATAAAGTGACTATTTTAGAATGTTTAAAAAAATCCGATATTGTGTAATTAGTTTTTATGATGATATCCATTTTTAAAGGAATAAAGTTAAATTCCATTTTAAAATAGAGTTTCACTTTCACTTTTTAATTTGTGACTGAAGACTGTGTCCCACTATTCTAAAAATAGAAATGGGAATGCCATTCCCATAATTGATTTTTTAAAAATAATATAATAGGGTGTTTTTAGTTATAATTGAATACTTTTTTTATAATATATTTTTTTATAATAGTATAATTTTTTATAGTATAATTTTTTATATAATTTTTTATAATTTTTTATAATATATTTTTTCCTAAAATTAAATTCTAAACTTGCTTCAATTCTAAACATAAATTTATTTTTTCACCATTAAAATCTATCAAATTTGAATTATCATCTACAATTCTAATATTAAATCTATTTATATTAGTTTGAAATGCAGGATAATAGGCGAGGTGAAATGGATTTTGTATAATTTTATGACCAGGAGGTACAGTAAAACTTGGAAAAGAATATAGGAGATTTGATCGTTTCATTTGACTGGATGGTGCGGCCCCAGGGGCCCCCTCCTCATCTGCATATCCACCATTTATTAAACTACATTCAATATTTATTGTACCAATATTTGTTATTTGAATATTTTGATCTGACGAGTAATATTTTGAAGTTTGTAATTTACCCTTATTGACAACCGATTTTCCTTCGTAAATGGTGTCTGGTTTGAATCCTAATATTGTATGAAAAAAAGATGATGAATCAAATTTTAATGTATGTCCTTCCATAATACTCATTTTACATTTTGATGTAATTTTATCAGCTGATAAATAAACCAATGGCTCAGAATTATTGGTGATTAGATGATCATTAAAATCTTTTACTTCATATGCACCTGGTGAAATCGAATTTAACACATTCTGGGTTGGGGTTGCGCCTGCGGTCCCTCTCCACTCCCTTTTTTTAATTCAAATTTATTGTTATTGGTGTTTACATTAAAAATTGTATTATAAGTTGAAAACTATAAAAGTGCCAATTTATATTTTTCAGTTGGATCTAGTTTTAATGTATATGCTAAATTTTTATCAATATCACTCCTATCTGAAGAGTCTCTAAATGTTGTTGAAAATTTTTTTTCTACTACGTCCATTTTTTATGGGAATTTTTTAAGATATTCAAATTTGAACAGGTCCTAATTATATTACTTAAATTAGTCATTTTATTCCATATAAAAATGAGTGATGATGAAGAAAAAGATTTTTCAGCAACATTTGTGAAAAAAGATAATACTGCTATTAACGCTGCGGCTTCTCTATATCCAAATTTAGAAGCATTAGAGAAGGATATGGATGGATTCAAATTGGATATAGCTTATAAATTGGGTAAAGATAAGTTGGATACAACTGTTGATACAACCACCGATTATAAAAGTAAGTTGGAAGGATGAATACGATGGTTTTTAAAAAAGATTTAGATTACATTATTTCACAATTAGCACATTACCAAAAATTAGGAAGACGATGGAAAAGGGTACAAATTTATTTAAAAAACAGTACAATAAGAATTGGTGTAATATGTTCTGTTGGAACTGTTGTTATAACAACTGTAAGTACTTAAGGATTTTCATTTTTAGTAGTTCCATTAACAGTAACATTAGGATCTTTAGGATTAGGAACCTCAATATTAGAATCCGTAATTGGAACTCTATTTAAAAAGAAAAATAAAAAATATAAAGATGTGGTGGCAATTTTAGAAAGATGTAGACATGAATTATTCCTATTTCATAAGAAAGCATTAAATGATGAAATTATTTCAGATGAAGAAGTTGAGGTGTCTAGAGGGATAATTGAAAAATGGAAATCTGATTTGGATAAATTGAGAGAGAATGAAATTATTATTATTAATGATTATTATTTCCAAAATTGTTCTTCACCATTTTTTTATATTTTATTTTAACAGAAAAATTTTTTTATAATTTTTTTGAGCGTGTAAAAAAATTTTTAAAAAATTATTTTACAGTAGTATGTAAATTACTGTTATCGAAAAAACAAAAAAAATTTTTTGAAAGAAAAAATTCTTTTTGGGTGCCATTTTTAATGGCGTCTGAAATGATGTTTTTTTCAAAACGTTTTTTTTGTTTTTTCGGTACTGTTCTATAACAGTAATTTACATACTACTTTCGTTTAATCTTGATAGTGCATCAGCATTAGCATTGGCTTTACCAGTACGATAACGGATTTGAATATTGTATTCTTGAAGTTTCAATGCCTATCAAATTAACTTGCTTGCTGAATCTCTGTGACTCATTAACCATAGAAGAGGGCTATGATCTGTGTAAAGAATAATTTTTTTCCGTAGATGTACTGCCGAAACTCAGTGACTGCAAAAATAATTGCTAAAGCTTCTTTCTCAATCGTTGCATACCTTTTCTCATGAGGTTTTAAGGTTCGACTCGCATACGCAATTACATTATCTTTTTCTTACTCTTTTTGTTTGCCTAAGACTGCACAAAGTGCATAACCACTTGCATAAGTCATCAATATAAAAGATTTTGACATATCGGGGCAACGTAAAATTGGTTCATTAATTAACTTTTGTTTTAATGTTTCAAACGGAATTTTTTATCATCATTCCAAACAAATTTAATGTTTTTTCTTAATAACATATTAAGATGATTTGCAATATGAGCAAAATGTTTTATAAATAGTCTGTAATATCCGGCAAGTCCTAAGAACTGTTGAAGTTCTTTAATATTCTTTGGTGGTGGAAATTCTTTCACTTTTTTAATATTATCATAGGTGGGTTTTAATTGATTTTTTGATATACGATGTCCAACGTATACTACTTGTGTTCTTCCAAAACTGCATTTTGTTGGTTTAATTTTTAATCCAGTCATTGCTAATCTTTCCAATACGAATTCGACATCTATTTCATGTTCTTCATAAGTTTCTGAAAAAATAATAATATCGTCAATATAGACTATAACATGATGAATGTCCATTAAAGTAAAATCCATCCATCTTTGAAAAAATGCAGGTGCTCCGGTTAAACCGAAAGTTAAGACATTAAACTCATATAATCCTTTGCCATCTGTAAATGCAGTTTTCATTTTATCTGCTTCTTTTATTCCAAATTGCCAATATCCACAATGTAAATCAATTGTCGTAAAAATTTCAGAATTTCCCATTTTATCATACATTGTATTGATAAATGGTAAAGGATAAGTGTCTTTTCTCGTCACTGTATTTAATTTTCTATAATCTACACAAAATTTTTGTGATCCATCTTTCTTTTTCACCAGCACTATAGGTGATGTCCATGGTGAGAAACTGGGTCGAATAATATCAAACTTTAACATTCCTTTAATTTGTTTTTGAGCTTCTTCCTGTAACGCATATGGGATTCTGTATGGTCTTTGCTTGATTGGAGTTTCATCCAACAATGATATTTCATATTCCATAATATGCGTTCTTCCAAAATCATATTCATGTTTTGCGAATACTTTATTATATTTTCTAAGTAACGCCGTGAACCTAGTTCTCTGACTTTCCGTTAAATTTGGACTTGTTACTACTGGTGGATCATATCTTTTTATACCTGGAAGAATACCTTTTGGAATTTTTCATTCCTGTACTAAAGATACAGTTCCAATTATTATTTGTGGTTGTATGATTTTCGGTTTTACATAAAAATTGGCAAACCTGACCAGTATTGATTTTTGTGAGACTGATACTATTTCGCTACACATTCGAATATCATATTTCTTCATAAACTCCTCATTTGATTGAAAACGTAGATCTCCTTTGATGTGACTGACTACATCTGCATGATATACTACTTCTGCTTGATAAGGAATTTCTAAATTTTCGCTGATAAACACATCGGTTACTTTATGTAAGATTTTCCCATCAGGTATGGATACCAAATTTCCTCTTTTTAAATCTAAAGAAACACCTTCTAACTGTTGCAAAACATCCATACCAAGCAGTAATGATTCTGGGCAACTTTTTGAAATTAATACATTTGTTGTAATAGTCTTGTACCAATTTTAATTGACACTTGTACAGTTCCTTCAATAGCGAGATAATGACCCGTAACTGATTGTAATCTTTCAATAAAAGGTGCCAAATTTAATTTTTCAGATGCCAGGCGCATGTTTTCATCAACAATTGTGACTGCTGAACCAGTATCAACTAAAGCTATAATATATTTATCATTTAGTAAAACAGTTATTGTTAATCTTTTATCGAATTTAGTTCTCACAGCAAAAACATAATTACTTGGCAAACCCCATTGATTTCTTATTTCCACTTCTTTTTTTTTGCTTTTCCTCTGAATTTACAGTTTCAAGATTTGGATCAACAGGTTTCATTTCTTTAAGTTGTAAGAATGAATAATAATTCGGTAATGGTCCAAAACTTGTCATGTTGAATGGTGCTCCTGAATTTAACATTTCTTGAATCTTTATCATTTGTAGTTGATTCTCGTAATCTTTCCACTCGCTTTTAGATATTGTTGATGTCGTTAAATTGCTATTACTTACAGTTTCATTTCCCATTTCACTTTTTCTTCCATCACTTGTTACACTTGGATCACTGTTAGAACTATCTGAAACAGATTCAAATTGTACTTTTTTATTTCCTTTTTTAAACTTTTTACGACGTTTATTAATTTTCATTTCTGATTTTAATGTATTTATTTCTTTATGATGATGGTGAATTATAAAAAAATTTTCTATCATAGGAATGCATCCAATTATTAATTTCCATGAAAATACCAAGATTGTATATAATCTATATGATGATAAAACTATACATGTCATCACTACCACAAGAACTAATCAACTACATCAACACTACCTTTAAGAACACAATCACGAAGTCAAAGACAGCAACTCCAAGTATAACACGCAACGCAACATAATCACCACATGTCACTCTATCAAACAAAGACTACG
Source organism: Girardia tigrina (assembly GCA_001938485.1). Lineage (NCBI taxonomy): Eukaryota > Metazoa > Platyhelminthes > Tricladida > Dugesiidae > Girardia > Girardia tigrina. The sequence continues at coordinate 10,733 of MQRK01254643.1, forward strand.
ACCGATACCACCAGACATACGCTCAGAAGTCGAGAAAGAATTCCTAACACTCGTAAAAGATATAATCATACACCGTTCAGCATCACCCTGGGCCACACCCCTGTACAAAGTCACCAAAGAGGACGGTACCGTGAGGCTATATGGAGATTATTGACTCCTCAACTCTGCTACAGTTCCAGATAGCTACCCACTCCCACTAATAACCGATATCTTTCACCGAATTACCTCGTCAACCATTTTTTCGACGATCGACCTCCTCAAAGCGTACCACCAAGTACCGGTACACCCGACAGATATCGCTAAAACAGCTGGCACAACATCTTTCGGCCTTTTTGAATACATCCAGATGCCTTTTTGCCTGTGCAACTCTGCACAAACCTTTCAAAGGTATATAGACGAAATTCTCGCCGACTTCACTTTCGCGCACCCTTATATTGACGATATACTCATCGCTTCAACCAACATTAGCGAACACATCCAACACCACCGACTAGTTTTCTAGCGATTACAAAAGGCCAACCAACAGATAAACTGGAGCAAATGTAATTTCGTTAAACCATTAGTTACCTTCTTAGGTTATACCATCTTGCTTCATGGTCACTCACCACTCGTAAATCGACCGCAATCCATTTAGTCCATCACACCACCGAAAACCATCTCAGACCTCCGCAGTTTTCTAGAAATGGTGAAATATTGTCATAGGTACGGCCCAAATTGCTCCTCGTTAACGGCACCACTTTCTGCAATCAGCTCATGACCCAAAAAAAGGTCGTTCAATGGTCAGAAGAACTCAAGAAATCATTCGAACGGGTCAAGGAAGCCCTGACAAAATAATCGTTTTTGCATACCCCGTATAAGGCTCATTAAAGATGCTACCAATGTCGCAGCTATCACAGTGCTGCAACAAATTATCTCTGGCAATGCCGAACTTCTAGATTTCTTTTCTTACAAATTCAACCACACCGGGCAACATTATTCCGCTTTCGATCGACAACTGCTAGCGATTTTCCTCGCCGTCAAACATTTTAGACCGTTTTTGATTGGTCACCGCTTCGTCATAAAAACTGACCACGAATCCTTAATTTATATACTATCCATGAAAGACCCGTCACCACGCCAACAGCGGCAAATTTCTTTTCTTTCCGAATTCAGTTTCTCAATAATGCACGTGTCCGGCAAAGACAACGCCATCGCCGATTGCTTTTCTCGTTCAGTCACATCAATCGATTTCCAACCAATTTTCACCCCACAAAAGCTCGGAGTAAATCCACCATCCGCCAACGATTTATCGAAATTCACACAAATATCCACAATCAAGGGAATACATTTCGATCTTTCACTTTCAGTCACCCCAAGACCAATACTTAGCGAGACTTTTCGAAAAACAACCTTCCACCACATCCACAACCTTCGTCATCCGGGTAATGCAAGCATATACAAACTGTTACACACTGATTTGACCAGGGATGCCAACTGATGTCCATAATTGGATCGAAAAATGTCTACCGTGCCAAAAATACAAGATAAACCGGAAGTTAAAACCACTACTTTACCACTACTCCTCATCAACCCGATTCGACACGGTCCACATCGAAATTGTCGGACTTTTACAATCAAAGCACGGTTACCAATAACTTTTAACGATGATCAATATAGACAAAAAATGGCCCGAAGCTGTGAATTTCTGAAACATCAACGCAGAAACGATCACCAAACGTTCCTATCCACGTGGGTGTGCCGTTTCGGCGCCCCAAAACATCTAATCTCAGACCAAGGAAGACAATTTGAGGTAGGTTTATTCAAAGATATAGTCAGACGCCTTGGTATCACTCATACCCAAACCTCAGCATACCATCCTCAAGCCAACGGCGCAATCGAACGTTTTAACCGCACTTTCAAAACATCAATGAGAATCCTTGTCGAAAAGACCAACAGTTGGATCGATGTGTTACCTTTCGTACTTTTAGGTTGGCGCAACACACCTTATTCTTCCACCAACACTTCATCCACCAAGGCTGTATTTGGTCATTCAACGCGTTTCATCGCCAAACTCATCGATTAAAACGCCGCAACATTAGAGTCAGACATCCAAAAACAAAGACTCCACTTTGAATCCATAGATGATGATTATTATTGCAAGGCGTATAAAAATTTCAAACTGCATCTACCGAAATCACTATAGCACGCCAAATATCTTTGGTTAAAGAACCAACACACATCTGGTCTAGCTTCATCATTCACAGACCCTTTCAAAATCATCCAATTCTTTTCCCATAATGCAAAAATTCTAAAAGACAACAAAGAAATAGTTGTTCACCTGTCCAACACCAAACCTGCATTTTTCATATATGATGACGGATCCATCGAAAGATCAATCACACATGCTTCGTCGTTCCAACACGACAACCTGAGCATTCTAACCGACATTCTGGCCACACCAATAAAAACACCGACCACAATAACCTACACTTTCCCAACACAACAAAGCAACACTGACACGCACACCATACAACAATCAAACAACGAAAACATAGAACACACAAATCACACAATCAACGATGCCACAACATCTGAACAAACACAACACAGCAAATACACCAGGGTAGACTACCCAAAAGGCGTAACACGTTTGTCTTCTCGATACCTCACCTTTACCGATTTTCTTTGCAGTATACTACATATATACATATACATTGGAACCTTGTAAAACAACCTAAACAATTTTCAACACGAAACATTAAACAGATCTAACGAACATCGCTAACAAACCGAACACAACATCACTCAATCACATACACATGTAACTCTTGTCTTCGAGAGCGGTGGGTTATGTTGTGAACCACAACATTTTCTTTCAATTAATAAAAGAAACATATTTTCACAACAAAATTAAATTATTAAAAAAACATTTTCAAAAAATCTTTCCATTACATGTAAAAAGTTATAAAAATTGTATCGAAAAATTGTTCATTATTTTATGTATAAAAATTAATTTTTTTATGAATGTAAAGATCATGTTAAAAGTGATGTTGTTTAAATAAAATAAACCATAAAAAATAAAGTGTTATCTTTTGAAGTCGGTAAACAAAATCTGTTAATCGAATGTCACTAATGTTCGTCAATATCATCACTGATGGAATTTTATCCGCGCCAATCGAACGTGCCCTGGACGTCCCACAAGTAGAACGGTCGACCCGGCGATTTTTATATCTGCCATCACAAGCGGGACGAATCAGGTCGAGTCACTGCATCGATTATTAATATACCATAACAATTTTCATGACTCAAAACTTGAAAGCACTAACTATTTGATGTTTATTAATACATAATACACTTAAGACATCATTATTTCATTAAAATTAATAGTTTGAATGATAATAATAATTAAAAAGGAGTCTTTGTAAAATTTATTTTACAGTAAATATATACAAAAAATAATGAAATAATTTAGAAAAAATATCATAACTGATAAATAAATTATATGAATAATTTTATTAAATACATCATCAGAGCACTAATTCCAGCAGACGCCGGAAAAGTTACAACCCATGCTAAAACTATGTTCCTGAAGATCTTCCAGTCCACATTTTCGTTCGACCGATATCTCCCAACTGATACAATTGAACCAACTTTGCAATGAGTAGTTGATATTGGTATACCGATATTTGATGCCACTAATACTGTGATAGCCGACCCCAATTCGATTGTTACACCACTAAATGAAAACAAAATTCAGATACAGTAAACAATGGTTTTTTGAAATACAAGTTGATATTTGCACACTTAACAAAGCACATATCTTCATGAAAAAGTCAAGCAAGACTGTTAATCGTCAATTTCAGACCTGGTTGGAAGACTTATTCTTCTAAACTGTTGACTAGATAATGTGAAGTGGATCCAACCATTTGAAGATAGATGTAAAGTGTCAAAAAGCATAATTATTGTGTGAAAAAGGCTATTCATAACATTTTGAAGTTAAGTTAAATATTTTTTCGGTGGATATTTTGAAGAAAACCAAAATCGATATAAATGATACTATAATATCTTAAAAAATTAATGAGCATCTAACTCTGGAAATACAACAAAATGCGGTGCGGGCAGTTGTGATCAAACTGTTTGTTTTGGATTCAATTGTTTTATATACCCTACCAAAAGTCTTACCCGGTTTGGCATAGAATCGACCAATATTTTCAGGAGCTGAGAAGGAATATTTTCCCATTCTTCCCGCAGTTGAAGTTCCAAATCAGTAGCGTTCCTTTGAAGCACTTGCCTTTTACAAACGCGTCGGTGTACCTCATCCCAAAGGAATTCAATTGGGTTCAAATCGGGGCTTTGTGGCATCTATTCCAGTACATTTATGTCGCTTGTTTCGAAGAAATCCTTAATGAGGTGCGACAAATGGATTGGTGCAATATCGTGTTGGAAGAGCATATCAGCAATTTCTGGGAGGAATCGAAGCAGTTCATGTTCAAGGATTGCTCGGTACTCAATGGAATTCATGTTGTTACTACACTTGACCAACGGGCCAGAACCATTAACTGCGAAGTAACTCCAAAACATTATGGAGTCGCCGCCGTACTTGACTGTTGGAAGAACACAAGTAGAATGGAATCGTTCATCACTGCTCTGCCATATAAATTGTCATCCATTGGAATGGAAAAACCAAAATACGTATAACATTTCTACTAAAGCATCATTTTCTTCCATAAGACGATTTTAAGTTATTCAAGGAACCGATCATAGATTTTGCTCATTTACCTCGAAAAATCACGAATGAATCACATTTAGCATTAACGATACGAAGATGTAATCGACATAGTTTTTTGAAATTAAGAAGAAGAATCAATTGACATGATTATATTAAATGGTTGAATTTACTGTTACTATAAAGTAAATTTTTATACTACAAGAATTCGCATATCCATATTAGCATTATCCTAACAGAATTAGAAGAGATTCCGATTTGCCTAATTCGAGATTTGTCAGTAGTTACAATGTTAGTTAAGGCATTTACACTGGATTAAACAGATTTAGTATCAAAGTTTGAATTATGATTTAATATGACCTGACAGATTTCATTATAATCTATTTCAAAGTATTGTTTGGAAAGAAACTAACGATAAATGGAATATTTAATCAAATACAGGAGTCTTCATAAAGAATGGAGGCATAGCAAAATAGTAAAGTGTCCCTTAATTGAATTCAAGTGTTAGTTGATCAAAAACGGTTTTATCGTCAATTTAAAGAGGGAAAGGAAATTTGAGTAAAAGTGAATTCACGAAAATATAAAAAAGATATAATGAGATAAGAAGGACCATACAAATCTTTAACTTCCTTATACCATATCAAATAATTGAATATATGGAAATCGATTTAAGCCTGAAAGAATTGAATAGATGAGAAGATGTAATTGGTATTGGAAATAGGAGTAATTATTTGTTCGAATATATGTTTACAAATTCATTATTTATTTTTGTAGTCACTCCATTTCAGCATATTATATGTCATACTAAATTATTATTTTCTAATTTTTTATTATTTACTATTAGAATCTCAATAAGAATTGAAAGTCAAACAATCAATCAGAAATATTACTGAGCAACAAAATCAAATTACTAAGTAATTAGCTAAAATTCAGATGTCTTAAACAGTTTATAGTTAAATTGCAGAATTAAGTTCTTATTCTCCTAACAGGTCCTCCATTATCTTCAATCTAGCAACCAAACATTAGAGAAGATTCACCTAGAAATTCGAAAGATTCATTAACAGACAATCAAACCCATATTCACGAATATTTATTCTTCATGAGAAGTTCAAGGGTTTGGACAATTATCTATATGGAAAAACCAGAAATATTCTTGGTCTATTAGTAAATTTATACTGGAAATTATAGAAAATTTTACTCTTCTCTTTTTCTCCTTTTTCTTAGCAAAATTGCATCTTTCATTATATCTTGCCGTTACTTGCTTTGGCTTTTTAATGATGATATATTTTTATTTATTTTAAAAGGAATTATTTATTTATTTAAACATTTCAAGTCGAGGAAGTTCACGAATTTTTATTTGATTTATTAACTTCCTTACAACTGGATTTTCGAATGTTTTGTAATAAATTGTAATTAAATCAAGAAATTTTTTGTTTTTATTTTCTAAATTTTTACTTTGAATAAAATTAATTATTAAAAGTTGATTACGAATAATTAATTTAAGTATTTTTCTAAATATAAATTTAAATATTAAAAAAAAATATTTCCTGTGGCTTTTTATATGGTTAATGAACTAACTGGGTTCCAAACTTATACTAAAGAATCAAGACAATTCTCGATTATACTATAAAAATTATATATAATCATAATATTAAATGACTTTCGAAATCTTTAAATATAATGTTTGATTCTTTCACAAACTCCAAAAATATTTAAATTTTATTTATAAAAGATATAAATTGTTATATTACACTTTTATTCGCTTCTATGTAGAAAAGATTCGTTTTTTATATAGAACTTATTAGTTTTGACTTATAAATGCTAAATTTTTATATATCGAAAATTTAAGTACAGATTTTAGTTTAAAAACATAAATTTCTTTAAAGTTTAAAGCTTTTTTTTGAAAATTTTTATATTGCTTTCACATTGTAAGTAGTGTTTATGCCACTTTCATTATCACTAGAATCAAAACTAACCAAAATTTTGTTAATGACAATAATTCACATATACAAACAAATTCCTTGTTAAATCAATTATTTTGCCAAAATCAATCTATTAAATTTTTCTTCCCCTTCAAATTGTAAAATTTAATGAATTTCATAACTTCTAATTAATACAATTAATTTTATCCTAAACTAATTAATTTAAATTTACCATAAGCATTTTACTTAAAAAATATTTCTTGAAATATTATAAAATGTAATCCGTTATTATTGATTTTAAAATTTTTATTTCAAAACTTTTATTAAATTTTATCAATTGCAATAACTGTAAACATTTTAAATTTTTAAATAAGTACTTAATTTTTCAAAGTTTTCTTTAAAATATGATTTTTTAATTTTAAAACATTTGTATTTATTTACTGTTTGTAAAACTTCCAAATTAAAAAAAATAATAAACTATTTTGGCAAAATGCGAATTAAAATTAACTCCTCATACACGCAATCAAGTATAATATATGTTTGCTTCGTGATCAATAATTGAATTCATAAGAACGCAAAAATGGTTTTCTATCACAAATAACAATTATTCAAACAATTTTTGTTGATGAACTTTTCTTTTGACCAGATTAATTATACATAAAAATACTGAATTATAAATACTGATAAGTTATTTATTTAAATGGTAATTTTTACGAATTGAAGTTATTATTTTTTATTAAATTACAATAATTTTTGAGAATTACATTTCAATAAATTTTAAAATCTACATAATTTAACTACAAATAATTACTGTACAATGTTTAAATTTATATTATTTTACTAAAAATAAATAATTCGTTGTATCGCAAATTTATTCCAATTTTAAAATATCATTGTTGTGTTGATTTTACCAATCCATTTTGTAAAATATTTTTTAAAATTAATTTAAACTTCCTGGATTTTTCGATTTTGATCTAATTCTGAAATTTTAATTAATAACCTTTGAATTTATCAAACTTTAAACTTATTACATTTGAGTTTGCCAAAAAATCCTCACAATATATTTTACATATTTTCAAAAGTTAACTTTAAGTAATGAATGCAATTAGATAGAAATAGTTTTGTTCAAAAAACTTGTTTAAATTCGTTTAAAAAGAATAATTTATGAATTTTGATTTTTGAATTCATTTTTGGAAAAACTTTTTTACACTTAAAATAATCTTTAATTTAATAATATTTAATTTAATCTTTATTTAATTTTCAGTAAAAAAATTTGTGCTAAAAGACCAGAATTTTTTAGATAAATATTATCATTAGCATTATTATTGCATTAATGTATAAGAGCAAGTGAAAGAAATAAAAAGAAATACTTTTTGAATAAACTTAATTTTCTCAATTCAAAAATAATTTATACCTTGAAGGGGTTATTGTTGTTAATTCATCCCCAATAGTTTTCATGACTCTTTTACCCCAGACCCACAATCCGACAGATATTCCAACGCCTCCGTATAATAAAATCCAAATTGGTACTTCTGTTGTGTTTTTTATGTCTTGTGTAACTGCTAGAACCCATAATCCGATTAAAGGACCTATTGCATTACTAAATAATAAATGCAATTTTAAATGAATAAGTAAAACATTCAATGAAGTTACCTGACATCGTTTCCTCCATGTGCAAAAGAACCAAAGATAGCAGTTAAAACTTGAACCCATGAAAATATTACATTTTGTTCAGGTTTATCTTGGACTATGGTAACTTTTTTATTAAGCTCTTTTTCATTGTTTTTGTCATTATCTCCATTTTTTAAATCTAATACAATCTTTTTTTCTACATTAATTTCATTTAATTTTTCTTTTATTGTCATGATATGTTCATTGTTGTCTCTAAGAGTCTTATTTTTTTCTGCAAAATATTTTTAATTTAAATCTTCAAAATTAAAATTTATTATTTTATCTTATTTTTACAATGAATTACAAAAATAACAAAAAAAAATGAAAAAATAATATATTTAATACAGAAATAATATTGCAAATAAAATTATCACATTAATTATTTATATTTTATAAAATGAAAACCATTTTTGACAGTGTGAAATTGAAAACGTATCGTAAATTTAGTTACAATATTAGTAATTGGATATACTACTGACTTATTTAAGGGAAAATATTTCTGTTTTTATTATACTTTTTAATAGAATAAATGATCAAGATTTGGCCAAAAATTGATCCAAACGATTATTTTATGTTTTTAATACATTTGAACAAACATGTATAAAGAATCACAAATCTTAATAAACTATCAACCATCCTTGCGAACCTATAATAAAACTATTAAAAGGTTTAAGGGGACAATTAAGCTTCTGAAAGGACTTAGTTCCATGTAAAAGTTAAGTAAAAAGAAATAAGTTAACAAGTTTTTAGGGATCTTTGAAACACAAATAAATAATGAATTGTATGATTTTTGGTTTTCAAATTAACAAAACAGCTTTATTTACTTCATTATTACTTTTATTCAAAAACAAACTTATTATATAAAAATTAATATTAAACTCTTTCAAAAGGTTACCCATGATCTTTTTTCTAATATGCGGAACGATTGCGAATCTCACAATTAACAAGCTTATGATAGATAATCCAATACTCGCGATAAAATTTCCATAAAGAGGAATCTTGTCAAACTGAAGCACTAAAATTTCAATTTAAAAATCTTTTACACATTGAAAGTAAATTATTTACATGTCGGACCACTGAGGAAAATGGAGAAAGAGTTAATGAAAATAGTGATTGCATAAATAAAAGGTAGAACTCTCAATCCGGGCTCTACAGGATCATCCTACGAAGACATTTCACTAATCAATATATAATTATAATAAATATTATTTTACCTTTTTCAAAATAAATTTATCAAATAATATAAAAATGGAAAGTGAAACAAGACCACTGAGAATTGGTGAAATAAACCACGATGAAACTAAAGAAATAGTGTTAGGTTCATCCTTTAAAGAAAAATCATAGTCAAAATATCAAATAATATCAAATAAGTCAACGAAAACTTTTTTATCATTACAAATATTTTATGAATCTAGTATTCTGGTACTATATTGATCTGGCTGCAGCCGGGATAATATTCAACGGCTACGTTACGGAATGCAGAAACTTAATGAGTTGAAACTGCGTTTTAATTGTATTGAAAACGAAATTGATCAAACTGAGCATTTTCACTAAAGTCTTATGAGAAAATGAGTCTTTTATAGAAACTTTCCATAACAGTTGACACGCAGTTCTTATAGAAAAAACAAGCTTGCCAGAATTGCTAATAAGCAACTTTCGATTGGATTGACGCATGCTAGAATAATTCTAGTTAATAGACATCTTGTATTCTATGAATGCAAAAAAAAGAAGGTAACTGAAGTGGATTAAATATAGGATGACCCAAATTTTTAATCCACTTACGAATATAAATAAGAATAAATACAAATAAATTAATTTAAAAGTATTATATTAGTAACAATGTAACAGACGGATAAAACGAAGGATATCACCAAAAAAATGAGAGTCAGTATATGAGAGTCAAAAGTTACTTTATTGTTGTCAGCCAAAACAAATATTTGTAAGGAGCTGGAACAGAGATTCGGAGTGGTGAAAATGGGTTTTTTGAAAAGGATTTTTAATTTGAAATTGCTCGGTTTGGATATTAGCAATAAATTTGATAATAGAGAAAAAAATCCAGTTGGAATTTGATACGGAATCTTCTTATTGTTGGCTTAGATATTAGATTTTGATTATTTATATTTTTTATTGATTTTTTATTTTTATATTATTATTTTTATCATGGTATAATTTGTAGGCGATGAGGGATATTTTCTATAATTGATGACTTTCTTTCTTTCTTTTGTACTTTTTTCATCTTCTTGAGGTACACAACGAAATAAAATAACGAAAAAAATAAAAGAAGAAGAAATTTCAATGAAGAAATTTCAAGAAGAAGAAATAAAACAATGCAAGGCTGCAGCTTAAAATTGGTGAGAAATACGAGAGATTCTACCCAAATTAAACTTATAATAATTAAGCTACAATAAAAATTTAATTTCATGAAAAACATAATATTTTCTTCTCACGTTAACATTCACCAAAAAAATCAAACCCATTCAAAACACAAAAAATGACCATATCCATCACAACACACAGTAAATAGATAGTCAAATAAAGATTTTATTATAAATAAAAAATATGCGGGCACTACAGTAACCACAGTCAGAATAATTTTAAACTCTGAGATCGTTGCTTACTATGTATACACAGTTAATTTTCATAGTGAGGATAGGCTTTTTACCATGATGGTTGTTTTAAAATAAAATACAGTTGATATTGTCAAAAAAAGCGTTACATGATTTTTAAATATAAAAATACCTTTAAGAAAGCCGAAAAGCCTCCTCAAAGTAGAAAAATGACTTAAAATGAAATTATATCACATTATCAAATGACTATGTCTGATATCCACAGTTATTTTTAATACCAGAAATGCCATAAAATGCGGCAAATTACCTTTATAAACCTTTGACTGAAAACGTTTTTATAAAATATTATATTTGTTATTTTTGAATGTTGTGTTACTAATAAAAAGATTTGACAGATTTCGCACTGTAATAAGCACTAACAAAACTGTACACTTCCTCCAAATCCTTTTATCCATGAAGCAATTTATAACTAAAATTATGTCAATGATTTCACATCACAAAGAGCCAAAACCATAAATGAAGGGACATTTTTCATCGGTTCTCAAATTCAAACGATCCGTAAAGAGAAAAGTTTTACAATGTCTTTTTTTTACTTTTATAGCGACATTGTTGGTGCCATTTAAATGACTTTTTGGAATTTTTCTAAGTAACCAAAAGTCTACGAAAGTTATTGAACTCGGTTAGAATCTTCTTGAGTCATACCAAAGAGTGGTTTAAAACATATCATTGAAAGTTCCCTTGCTGCAATTTCATCTTTAATTCTTTTCTCAAAATAGGAACATGAGCAATGAACGAAAAAACGTTTTTACTTACATATATTATTAATGGAGCTGTGTAATCAAAGTTCCTGAAATACCAAGATTAAAATCAACTTCTGCTAAAATGTTATTCTGTGGCAATACTGGTAATGAGTTTGATAGAAAAGCTTCTGCCAACTATTTATTATTATATTATTATTTTTTACTCAATTAATGATGACTTTTTGGTTTGTGCTTTTCAAAAATATTGAAGTAAAAATATTTTAAACAAATATTGTGAGAGTGTAGTTTTAAATATACAAAAGATGTAAATTAAATTATTAAAAATATATTTTATGTAAATATAAAATTATCGTGTAATGATCCAAAATATCAATTACAAATTTGCAGAGCCGTAGTAAGGAAAAATTGCGCCCTGTGCGAAGTTCAAATCTGGCGCCCCCAGCGCGAAAAAGATTCACTACTACAAATTATGCCTTAAAAGAATTACATTGACTTTGGACGTTCGTATTCACATGCTCTATCACGCAGCATTGATGATTAAGCCTTGCATGGTCTAGCTATAAGAAAACATCAATTTATTCGGATAAATTCATGGATGCTTTGCCATTAAACAAAAAAAGACTACTATAATAATTTGACAATTAGCTAAATATATTAAGAATAAATTATACATTTATAAAAATCATTTTTTACTGCAATTTAGTAATTTATTTTATAAATAATAATTGTGTCTTGTAGTTCTTTGGAACAGAACTTTTAAAGTAAAATTATATGATTTTTTTATAAATTATGTTTCATTGACAAATTATTGTTTAATATGAATTCAAAATACAGATAAAAATAAAAATAAAACATTTATTTGTATAAAAAATTAAATTCATAAAATTATTAATTATTATAAATTATAATAAATTATTACGATAAATTATTATCAAAATTAAAAGAAATTTAATTCTTTGGTTCATTATTTGTAAAAGGCAAATTATTATTTTTGTTATCGGTTATAAAAGTTATCAGACGTTACATAATCGAATTATTTCCGGTTATTCAGTTACAAATTTATTTATTTTCATGCTGATTATTATTTATTAAAATAAGTGTCTATTTACAGTTTCAAAAAAACACATTTTGTATTTTTTAGATTATAAGAAGACAATGTTTTTTTATTCTCCTCAAACAATCTTCTTTTACTATTTAAACATATTCTCTAAACACAAAACTATGGAAATTAAGTGAAAAGATTGTGTTGTTAACATTGTAATTTATGATTTCTGTATTGTTGATGCACAAATTTTATGCAGAATTATTCATCATTAATTACATAATTTTAATATCTTTATGAAACAATTTTCCCTTTTTATGTAATAAAAAAATAGTATCAGTTTTTGAAAATCACTTACAGATAAGCCCTAATTTCGGCCAATTTATTCCCTTTACACCTTGAAGAAGAAGAGCATAACCTACAATAGCTCCAACAATACTATGAGATCCAGAGACAGGAAGCTTGAAAAGAGTGGCAACTAATAACCAAATACAAGCTCCTATGTTATAATTTGTTTAAAAATCTTTATTCAAATTCTAAAAGGATATATACCAGTTAGTGAAGATAGGTGACCCAACATGACTGTTTTTGCTAAATCTGTAGAATTTGATGCTTCGAAAATTTCTGGTATTAAAACTCCTTTTCTGATTGTATCAGATACATTTGCTCCTGAAATTATCAAAAATATAAATTCTCTAAAAATAAAAACGTACCTAGTAAAATTGAACCAAGAACTTCGAATATCGAAGCCAGAATACAAGCATTTCTTAACGTCAGTACCTTCGAACCGACACTCGTTCCAAAAGAATTGGCGACATCGTTTGCTCCTATTCCAAATGCCAAAATAAAAGAAATAATGAACCCCAAAACGACAATCCAAATTTGATCATCCGGTACAAGCATGATTTTTTTTAACGAAAAAAAATATAAAAATAATTTGTGTAATTTTTAAAAATTGTGTTTAAATATATTTGAATAAAATTGACAATTTAAACAAACATTTGTTTTTTTATTGAAAATAATTTATTTCAATATTTCAATTAATTTTTATATTTTTATTAATTATATTTTAACAATTAAACCGTATTAGATTGTTTTTCTCTGAAAATCTTTTGAAATCAGAAAACCTTTCGACTATGTAAAAAAAACTTGGAAATGATTTATTGAATATTTTGAGATTTAAGGATGCATTAAATGAATAATTAAATCTTAAATGGTAGCTAACTTAGAGTGTTGAATTTCTTGAAAAAGGAATCGAATTTGACGTTTGTTTTACAATAAGAATAGTAAAATATATTTAAATTTTAAGTTTGAATACAATTTTCTAAATGACAAGGGTCAAGAGTTTCAGAGGTTATGGAGATATCAGTAAGGTAATTTCAAGAGGTTGATTTTATTAATTGGTTTTATTAATTGATTTTATTAATTGATTTTATTAATTGGTTGGTTTTATTAATTAATAAGTTATATTTACTTTGTTCAGTATATTTTTTATTTATTTTTGAAACAATTTTTATAGTTCATGTTTTGTTTAGATACATATTTATAATGTTAAGGTAATATGGGATTCATTAACAAGTCCAACATAATGTCAATAACATATTTAAAATCATAAATTAGATTATAAATATGATTATATAATGACTTTAATAATTTTTT
>MQRK01254644.1:12355-30154 GCA_001938485.1 Girardia tigrina
ATATATATATATATATATATATATATATATGCAGTTTTAATGTATAACTTATACAGGGTGTCCCACAGGGTATGCCTTCGCTAATTTTAAGGTTAAATTGAAGTTTAGGGTTTATATATTGTATATTGACTAATAATTTTTTTTTAAAAATCTAGCATCATATAACAAATTACGGTAACCGGATGAAACAGCAAAGGAAAAAACAACACAAGAAAAAACAGCACAATTAATGTAACTAGCATTTATTCACGAATTTTGTATTGCATTTTGACATGTTACTCACTGCAAATTAGCCATTCTTCGTAAATACTTCAACTTGTCTTCTTCAGCTTGGTATCCTTGAGCTGCAGCAGCAACCTGTTGATGAAGTAGTTGATACTTCTTCTTCATGACCTCTGGTTGACCATCCTGTGCTTTTATCAATATCAGCTTCCTGTTGGCCATGTCAATCTGAAGACCAGAAAAGAGAGACCAGACACTTGGACTGCAGTGGAAGATGGCATTAAGCGAATTGTGGAAGCCTCCACAGCAGTTTGTTGTCTTTAGTGATTGTTCATCAGCAGCTTCATAGTGATTCCAGATACTGATGGGAAATTGTGGCTCTCGTCCTGCGGCATCCTCAACGTAAGTAGAAAAGAAGTAGGTGAGGATATCATTGTAGCTTTCCTCATCTTGAAATGTGGCTGCAAGTGTATCGAACACAGCTCTCACTTCTTGCATTGGCACAAATGCCAAGGCAGACAACGATTTTAGCATCAACTTGACTTCAAAATCAAACTCAAACTCGATTTTCAAGCCAGCAGTGTTGATTTTTCTGATGAGGCTTTGACAAAGATAAAAGTAACATCCTTTGACTTCAGTGTTTGGAAAGGTAATCAATGATGCAGAGATATGTCCTGGACATATGAAATTACGCAAAATTGTTGTTAATTCAGCTTGAAGATGGTGGAAAATCCACCGAAATATATTGCGACAATATATTTATTATCGATTTTTAAATGACCCTTAAATTGACAAGAAGAATGTTATATAATTTAGTAAAAAATTAATTGTGCTGTTATTTCACTGTGCTGTTTTTTAATGTGCTGTTTTTTCATGGAACCCAAATTACATAACTAAGTTTTCTCAAAAAATTTTGGAAAAACAAGTTAAATAATGACTCATTTATAGATTACTCAATTTTAAACAACTTTTTTGAAGTAAACATGTGTAATAAAATGAACAGTAACAAAGTTATTCAATAAAAAACAATATTTATTAATATAAAAGATTTTCAAAGTGAGAGTCTTCTGAAACAATTACATTTCTTAATCGTTGCTCAAAGTTGTTTACAAGTATTTTTAACATTTCAGGAGTGATCTCTCGATTCCTGGTTTCAATTCGATTTTTTAAATCTTCCAAATTAACCAAGAGTTCTATAAATACCATCCTTTATGAATCCCCAAAGAAAATAATCGTATGGATTCAAATCAGGTGAATAAGGAGGCCAACATATTCCTTTACCAGTAAATTTCTCTGAATCCAATCCAATTATTCGACCGTCGAAATGTTCTTAAAGATAATCGAATACTTCGCAGGTTCTATGCGGTCTAGCACCATCTTGCATGAAATAAAAGCCGCTTATTTTTCCCAAACCATACGAATAAGGTACCACTTGTCCTTGAAGAATGTTTAAATAAACCGTTGATTTAATATTTTTGGAAAAGATAACCGGTTCAATAATCATTTCTGACAGAAGACAGTTAATCTTTTCGGATGCAAGGGTTTAATAATGGAATAATGTGGAGTTTCTGATTCCAAAATTCTACAAATTTGC
The DNA here is from genome assembly GCA_001938485.1 of Girardia tigrina. Classification (NCBI taxonomy): domain Eukaryota; kingdom Metazoa; phylum Platyhelminthes; order Tricladida; family Dugesiidae; genus Girardia; species Girardia tigrina. Next base: position 14,172 of record MQRK01254644.1, read on the forward strand.
TTATTAAAGTATCCTTCCATTTGAAAGTGCGCTTCATCTGAAAACAAAATCTTTCCGAAATCAATATCGTTATTTTCTTCCATTGTCAACATTTGATTTGCAAATTCCAAGCGTCTTTCACCAGAAAATTGATTTATGGGTTGATTGGTTTGAATGGAAATAACGACAATTCTTTCTTGATAATTCTTTGTACCGATGATTTGCTGATGTCCACTTGCTTGCTTGCCATTCTAATCGATGTTGAAGGGCCTTGCTTGATCAATTCCTCAACCTTAACATTTTCTTCGACAATAACCGTATTTTTCTTCGTTTACATCCCTTCTTTATCGTCCATTACGCTACCAGTATTGATAAATTTGTCAAATATTCTAAAATAATGATAAAAATAGTTTAATTCATTTTAATTGTCTTTGGATCTATACTGTGGTGATTTCCAAACTTTTTCTTGAATAATTTAACCGCTTCTGAGGGTGAATTCGTATCCCGATAAAATAAAACCATAGAACATCGTTGTTCTGTAGAATATCGGTTCATTTTCACTGAATAAAGATGAAACTTGAGCACTGTCAAAACTAAAACACACTCTAAAGAAACAATATGGATTCTAGAGATTAAAATTTAATTACAAATTGATCGATTTATTGTTTTAATCGATGAAATTAATTTAAATATCGATAAATCAAAATTTTTTTAAAATTTATAATTTATTGAAAAACTTTGTTACTGTTCATTTTAGGGCATATGTTTACTTTAAAAAGTTGTTTAAAATTGAGTAATCTATAAAATGAGTAATTATGTAACTTGTTTTTCCAAAAATTTTTGAGAAAAATTTGTTATATGATGCTAGATTTTTAAAAGATTTTTATTAGTCACTATAGAATATGTAGACCCTAAACTTCAATTTAACATCAAATGTAGCGAAGACATACCCTGTGGGACACCTTGTATTTCTTTGCAGTCGTTAACATGGATTTTCGTAATGAGAAATGCATCAATTGCAATATTCATCTTTGCAAGTCAGTTGGTCCTGAAAAAGTAATTAGGACAATTGATGAAGCTAATATGAAATCTGGGAAAATTGGGAAAAATGTTGTTAGTAACAACATTTTTTGTAATAAATGCCGACCAATTTTAACCAGATCAACCAGCAACATTAAAACTGAAGATTCATCTGCAGACCAAGATTCTTCATTTGCTTTTGTAGAAAAAATGGAAGAATTAAAATTTGTAGAGATAGTTTTTCCGAGAATTATCGCAACTCACAAATATTGTTGCATTTGTGGATCTTAAAAATAATATGATATTTGTCCAATTTGAAGCACGCAAGCAAGTATTTGTAAAAAGACGAATTTTTATTTCTGACGGTAATCGGTGCTGTAAAGATCATCTTATAAAACGACGATTTTACGACGAAGGCATTAATAACTTCAGAACCAATTAAAATAATAGTGTAATTGAAGTTCGGGACTTAGACAAATTACTCAGACAACTGGCTGTTGGTAGTGATTCATCTTTAATTGATAAAATTAGAGACCACTCATTATCAGAGGAACAATTGAAGATTTTCACAGGTCTTACATGAAATATTGAGTCGGTTGTTTATAAAAGAAAAAGTTAATGCTGTAGTGAATGAAGATAGTGACGAAGACTAATTGATGTTTGTGAAGAATATTTTAAATTGTTTAAATGTGTATATGTATTGATGCTGTATGTTGATTTACGTATGTGGAATTTAGAATGGTGATTCTCCCACCCGGATGGAAATTTGTATTTCTTTTAAATTTAAAGTGATTGACTATTCGAACATAATTAAAATAATGACTTTATAAGTTCATATTTTTTTTAATTTAACAATTAAAATTAAGTTTAATATTTTAATTAAATCTAAATTAAATGCATTTTTAATAATTTGATGACATTTTTATTATTTTTGGATTTATTAAGGTTATGTTATGTTATTTAAAAAAATATATTTAAAAAAAATATTTAAAAAAATAATGTTATTTAAAATAATGAAATTTTTAACACCAATTTCTTAATTTTCTAAATATTTTTATGAATAAAATGTATATTTGCAGTTGAAAAATTATGTTTCATATATTTCAGTTAGATAATATGTAAAATATTTGTTTAAATAATGAGAATTAATTAGAGTTTTAAAGACGATATTTTGAAAAAAAATAGTTTAAATTTTTTTAAATTATGTGCCACCATTTTAAAAACATTGAAAAAAATCCTGAGTTTAAAGGAGTTAAAAAGATATTTTCTAAAAAAATTTGGCGGTGGACACTTTTTAAAAACGCGGTCAAAAAATTGATTTTAATTTTATTTCATTTTTTAAAAATCGACTTTCCACCTGAGATTTATAGTAATATTTTTTTAAATTTCTTTTAATCCTAAGAATTAGGAAAAAAATCGTTATTGATTTATTTTGAATTTTACTATTTTACAAAAATAAAATCGAAAAACGGTTTTCCTTAAAATACTAGACAACCGTTTGAGATAAATAGCTGACAATTTGGCTGAATTAACTTTATTTGATATCACAACGATTCCCCAAGTGCGAATCAAAAAACCCGCGGGTGCAGATTTCCATTTAAAACCCGGTTATACCCTGTATTATAAAAAAAAGAAGGAAAAAACAAAAACATTTCTATATAATGCAGATTAAACATTTATGGATAATCGTAAAACGTTTTTTTGCAAAAAGATTTTTTTGATTTACTAGTTCGACCAAATTTTTACATAATCATTTACTGTCATCGAGAATGAGGAAATTTGCAAAGTTTGGAGAAAATCGATTGAGTAAAAGTCTTCAAAAACAGGTTTTTTAAATTCCATAAATACACACACACACACATATATATATACACATATATATATATATATATATATATGTATCCATGGAATTTAAAAAACCTGTTTTTGAAGACTTTTTACTCAATCGATTTTCTCCAAACTTTGCACACTTACTCATTCTCGATGACAATAAATGATTATGTAAATATTTGATCGAAAAAACTTTTTTAAGATCCCAAAATGGGAAAAACGGAAAATTCGGAGTTCCCGAACAATATTAATTAAAAAAGATCTACTTATAAATTATAAGTAGTTTATATTAATTTTTAATGTGTTTTTTTAATTAAAATGTTTTAAATTTTAAAAACTTTGTTGGGAAAGTAGAGTTCTGTCTGCATAAAGAATGGATTTAATTTTTTGATTTACTAGTTTGTAATAAAAATTCGATGTCGTTGACTGTATGATTATAATTTGAAAAAAAAACGAAACTGACTGTTAAGCACAACAGCTCCATCAACATAAATCGGCTGTTTCCCCCAATTTGTTATAAAAAATTGTCCTCCCTCAACTAGACGAATACATCCTTGTAATCGTGAAATCCGAAACACGGATCCTTCACAAGACAAATCAATATCTGGTTTTATAATTGCACTTTTTCGACCAAATGTCGCCTGAAAGAAGTTACCAAGCAGAATTTTATTAATCAGCGCTATTTGTATGAAACCTCTTTTTCTTTAATTAAGAATCTTGATCGAGTGCCAGTGAGCGTCGCAAGAGCATTTTTACATTGACGATCGATTATTGGTTTTTCTGTCACTGCTTCGACAATACAAGTCCATCTACGCGCTTCTTCTCCTACCATTCGTAATTTTCGATTCAATCGTCGACGATATTCTTTATCCGATTGTGAAATCTAAAGGCATTTTGACAATTTCAAAACCAATAAAATCGTTGGAGTAAAATGAATAATTATCAAATGAATACACACCGAGACAGTTTTTTTCACACTCCACAATTTTAACATTTCTAAGCGATTTTTACTGGTACTGTGAAAGGAAGAAATTATTTATTTAAAATTATTTGTTTAAAACGGTAAAAGTCTTGGATAGAGATGATTTGAAATATATCTGGCGTGACAGTTTTCGGAATTATTGATTTTCTCAATCATATCACAAGTTATCACTGCCCAATGAGAACTTTGAAGATAAAAGAAGGATAGTGTCGACGTACGACGGGCGAGAAGACGTCTTGGTAGTGCTCGAGCGGGCATACATTCGGGGGACCAACCACCTCTAAACCCGTCGTCAATCAGCGGGTTAAAATGTTACTGCTGTGATGGGTATACAACCGACCGAGCATCAAACCGAGGAACGAGAATGTTTCGGTTGCAGCCTCGCGGGTCACATCACAAGATTGTCGTAGTGCAGATCCGAAACTGGTGGGGAACGAGTAACAGGTACTCGGTGCTACGCGAATGGGAGGCCTGGATATGGTGACGTGAGACTAACAATTAATCCAGTGATTGTATTCGGAAGAGCCTTAAGAGCAATGGTTTATACGTGTTGTTTGACAAGAGTCGTTGTAAAAGCGGTGTTTCCACCAGCTAAATTGGACCGCGTAACTACTAAGATGATATAATAATCGACCTGATGATGGAATTTTATCTCATAACATGTCCTTTTATTTTTATCCATTGTACATATATTGGTATATAAATTTTACTTCTTTGATATATATATATATATATATATATATATATATATATATATATACACACACACATATATATATATATATATATATATATATATATATATATATATATATATATATACACACATATATATATATATATATATAAAATTTAAATTATACTTTAAAATTAAAATATTTTCAATAAAGTAGGAATCAAAGAAAATACCAATCAGCCATCTGGGTAAGAGAGACACAATCCGAATCAACCTACAACATGCAAAATATAAAATATAAAATAACACACAATTCAGAACATTCCTCACATAGACTATGTCTCATCGATGGTCCTTACAAGACTGGCTTTGTTCAGATATGAAAATTGATGAATGATAATTGATTTTATTGACTAATTTGATATCTATGTTTTATTCAAATAAAAAACAAGTTTAGATAAGAAAAACGCGCAAAATGTTAGAACAAATATATACGTAACGATTTACATAAAATTGCTCCAGTTACAATTGCTCTCCGAAATAATTGCTCCTTGACGAATTGCTCAAGGGTGAATATTAATAGCAAAAAATAACTGCAAGTATAATATTGATGAATAAAATATAGTACAGTTTTATGATACGATCTCTTAAGGTTAGGTTTACCCCTAACCTTTAACTCCGTAACCCTTAACCTAACCATAACCATGTTAACCTAATCCTTAATCTAAATGCTAACATGAACCTTAACTCAAACCCAGTTTTTCATGGAGCAGTTTTTTTAGGGAGCAATTGTGTGGATACCATACGTAACTGGCTTCAAAAGCATCAATTTAATTTATTGTAGCACGTCAAAATATCGCCAACAAAAATATCGCGTGTCCAAAATGTCGTAAACAAAAAAAAGTTTTTTAAAAATATTTTATCATATTTTTAAACATTTTTATTCATTTAAAATTGTTTACTTTTATTAAATTTTTTTAACAAAAAAATTATGTGAACCAAAATATTTTTGAGCGATTTGAAAAGCGATACTCTATACAATGTAACATTTAATAATGACTCTTTTATTGTATGACAATATTGCTTCAAATAACCTTATTCTAAATTTTTCAACATCAAAAAATTTGGATCTTTTATCTGAATGTGAATATCGGTGTGTTGATGGTACATTTAAAGTAGCGCCCCATTTATCTCATCGATTGTATATAACTCATGGAATTAAGTAAAATAATGTACTACCAACCGTTTTTCTTTTACTCACCAACAAAAGGGAAGAAACGTATATTATAATGCATTAACTGTCTTGATAACTTTGAGTCAAAATTTATGCCAAAGATCTATTATGTTTGATTATGAAATGTGTGCTATTAATGTCTTTATTCAAACATTTTCTTTGGCAAAAATACGTGGTTGTTTTTATTTCACGCAATGTTTGTGGAGGTGTATTCAAAATTGTATACAAACTTTACATGAACATAAGATTAATCAAATGTTTTCATTACATGTACGGATGTTGGCAGTGCTCGCCTTTGTACCTGAAAACCATGTCATTGTGGCATTTGAAACATTATGTAGATCAGAATATTACTCTGAAAAGGAAGTTTTATTAAATCCGATAATATTTATTTTGAAGACACTTGGATTGGTTGACCGCAAATGAGGAATAGGCGTAAAAGTTCACTATTTCCTCATAGTTTATAAAATTGCTATAATTCAGTAAGGACTTCCAAAATCTAGCAATTCGGTTGAAGTTTGACATCGGGCATTTAACAAGCTTTTAGTTTCAAATCATCCAAATATTTGGTGTTTCATTGATGTAATGAAGCATGAACAAAGCCTTTATGAATAAAAGATTAACCAGTCTATTGGTGGACAAGAGTCACCTTTAGGAAGGACAAAATATAGGGACAATACACAAAGATTATACAGGATAGTAGCTAGTTACAATAATGCAATAATTTTAAATTATTTGAACGGTGTGGCAAGCTATTTTCATTTGAACGTTTAATAATCAAATATTGAAGCATTTTTGTTTTGAATATTGAATGCAAATAGTTTATATTTATTATTATTTGGTTTTATACTATATTTATATAATTCATATACAGTCAAAATCCCTTAATACGGATCCCTGGGGACCGTAATAATTTATCCGGATTACACAAATTGTTTGGTATCATTCTCAAATAGCGAAATAAAGAAAGACATTTATGATAACAAGACATTTATTAAATAAAATTAAATAGATAAACTACTCAGTAACACCAAATGTAAATTATTTTCACAAAGTACAATAAACAACGTTAATCAGTGACCACCATATTACTGCACTCATTCATATTGCATATTATTACCTCGTGTGAAAGAATTCAGTTATTTTTGGTTGTCTGTTTGTCTTTGTCAATTGGAGCAATACCTCTTCAATCAAATTTTCAACAGCATGGAAATGATATTCACTAAAACCAGAGTGAGTCACCAGGAAGCGTTGCGCTGTTTGCAGTGCTTCAACTGTTTCCTGATGAATAGGAACAGTAAATTCCTCAAAATCATTGTAAGAGAGTGTCGTTGTTAATTTTTTAATTTTCGTTAATAAGAATTTCGGTTTTTAAAAATTTAGAATTATAATCGAAATTAAAAAAAATAACAGAAAATAGAATTAAAAAAGGAAAATAAAAAAAATGAAAATTTGTTTAAATAACAAATTTAACCTGTTGTAGATTAATAAATTTTGCAAGTATTAATTTCTTTTTGATTTAGAATGGAAGATAATTCCAAACCTAACATGGTGGCAGCGCTAGCGGATTCAATCACGAACCGACTGATTCCCGACACGTTCCAGATCGGAGAAGACCTAGAGAAATTTATTTCTCGCTGCAGAAGATATTTTGAAGCATTCGAAATTAATCAAAAGAAATGGCAAACATGTATTTACTCCACGATACATGAAGATCTTTTGGAAGCATATGAGAACACAGTTGGTAAAGCTGATAATTTTGAGGATCGGCTAAGACTAGCGTTTGAGAAACCGAGAGCAGCCGCGACGGATTGGGAAAAACTGTTGAGTTATCACAAAAGTGCTGATAACGCACAGACTTTTTTCAAAAAAGTAGACTGGCTGGTAAAAAATGCGTTGTCGCATAGACTCGAGGAAGAAGAGCTGAAAGCTTAAATGCTAATTCATTGCATTGATGATGAAGATGTTGTTCGTGAAATTAAATTACGGAAATTAAAGAGTGTCAAGGAAATATCTGAGTTCGTTGCACTCGTAGACGAAATAAATTACGAAAAGAAGAGCAGGATCAATGCTGTCCGAAGTTATCGAGAGGTTGTTCAAAACAGCAGGGCTCCTGAGGTAACTAAAAAATGGGTAAATCAGAGTCAGCCGAGAAAACAACTCCCAAGAGAGGAATCAACCGAGTCCAAATGTTATACTTGTCATCAACCAGGACATTTCAGCCGAAACTGCCAACAAAGAAGACCTGTGCAGTGTTGGAATTGTAAAATTAGAGGCTGCCGAGGTTTTTGAATGTATTTATGTGGATATTTGTGGACCGTTGAAGGAGACTTCTGGGAAAAAGAAATATATTCTAGGCATCATTGATCAGTTCAGTAAATACATTACGTTATTAGCAATATCGAAACAAGATGAAGAGTCGATAATAAAAGGAATAATGCGGAATTGGATACTGAAATTTGGTTCTCCCAAGGTGATGAATGTGGATTGCGGTAAGGTTTTTGAATCAAAAAAAGATGAAAGAGTGCACAGAGAAACAGAATTTTGAAATTAGATTCTCTAGCCCATATCATCATAACACAAACCGACAAATTGAACGACAATTCCGAACAGTGAGAGAATTGATAAATGCAACATTGCATGAAAGAAGAAGTTCAGACTGGGCAGATATTCTACCGGAAATCGAGTTTTCATTAAATGCCACATTACAGACGACTATCGGGATGAGTCCAGCTGAAATCATTTTCGGAAGATGCATTAGCAGGGAGAAATGGGATGGAAAAAATAGCAAGACATTTCAATATGAGCAGGACCAGGAGCCTATCACGCGAAGACAATTCTTCCCAGGAGATGATGTATTGGTAAAAGTAGAAACTAGAACAAAAGACCAAGGGCGATACGACGGGCCTTATAAAGTCGTTCGAAAAGTATATGATAAAAGATATGTTCTTGAAGATATGTCTGGTAAAATATGTGAAAGAAATGTGGAGAAAATTAAAAAATTCTTACGTGCGGGGGTGTAAGAGAGTGTCGTTGTTAATTTTTTAATTTTCGGAAATAAGAATTTCGATTTTTAAAAATTTAGAATTATAATCGAAATTAAAAAAATAATGGAAAATAGAATTAAAAAATAAATTTAATTAACAAATTTAACCTGTTGTAGATTAATAAATTTTGCAAGTATTAATTTCTTTTTGATTTAGAATGGATGATAATACTCATTTTCCTGATCATCCAACACGTCTGTTGGTGCCGAGTTAACAGATTCCACTATCTCCATGTCGGATAATCCTGCAGTAATTGCCAGTCTATATTCACCAAATCTTCAAAATGCACTTTCGCTGATATTGACATAAATTTCTGTTTTGAGTTCTGTATTATACTGGCTTATGATTTTGTCTCTGTTTTTCAAAATTTCACTAAGCGTTTGCACTTTGATATCAAAATGAAGTGATATGTCATTTTGTTTCATTGACTTATTTTGATCTTGAGAGAAGAAAATTTCATGTTTTTGTTTCATTATGACCTCAAATCTTGATCTTTTAAGTGACATCTAGAAAATGTCGAAAATCTCCAAAAAGAATTTTTAGATGGGTGAAAATCCTGAAAATCAATGAAAACTTACCAGATGTCTCAATAGCCAATAAATAAATGTACACAAATTATGAATTTAAACAAAATATTCTGTAACCCTTTCTTCAATTTTTTATTTTTTGGTGTTCCCAGTTTTGAGATTTTTGGACTTTTTAATTTTAAAATTTATCAAATTTTCATTTTTTTTAGTTTTTTTTAACTTTTGTAATTTATAGGTTTTCAATTTTTTGGAGTTTTAAGTTTTTAGTTTTCTCAATTTTTAAAAATATATAGATAAAAAGTTGCTCTAAAATTTGAAAATTTAAAAAAATTCCGATTAGACAAATTGATTGCTTCACTTTTAATTGAAAATAAATCCGGATTACGCGATTTCGACTGTATTACTTTAATTTATTTTAAGTAACAATACTCATTTTATTAAGTTTTTTAAACATTTTATATCCACGATATTTTGTTCGCGACATTTTGATGTGGAACCTAATTTATTATAGAATAAGAATAAATGTAAACAAATATCAAAATTATATAGATAAACCGAACAGTTCATTTTGATATGAATGATCCTATATTATACATAGCGAAAAATTATATACTATATAAAGCTCTAGTTTTAGCAAAATAAAACTAGGATACCTCATTTATCAATTGCTGATCGACAGTTCCTTCGACACTTGTGGACCTCGTTGTTAAGGGTCTATTTGGAGTAGAGGTTTTGACTCCAGACAAAGAAGATATAGTTTCAATAGGAACTGCAGTTCGATACAATTTTTGATTGAACATTTTCTGAAAACTTTTATAATCTGTACTCAATTCGGAATTGTAGAATCCGACAGGAAGTTCAGCAGTTTTTCTTATTAACATATCAACATCTTCAAACCATTTAGGATTCCCACCTAATTTTACGGATTCTTCGGAAAAAAAGACAAAGATAAATGGACATAAATTTATTAATTAACCATTTAAATGTTTCCTCAGAACAGTCCATGCTTTAGATAACTGTTCAGGAGTTCGATTTCTGTGAAACGTTGAATATCTGTCTTCTTTCAACAAATTGTAGAATGGCTCCATAGACGGATTTGACGAATATACTCCGCTCTGATATGAGGAAAATTTACGTTAAAATATCGTTATTTATTTTGATTTTTTGAGTTTATCGATTACATCTATAAAGAATTCTGGTGGGATTTATCATTATTCAATTTTTGTTTTCCTGAAAATTATTTTTTTTGCTATTTTTAAGATAACAAAATATTTCATATACAAAACACCAAATTGCTAAATAAGAATGTTTTAATCGATAAATACTTTCAAATTTATTACACATTTTATTCGCATTTTCCAAATCCATTTCGATTAAATAAAAAATATTTTGGTAACCGGATGAAACAGCTAAGGAAAAAACAACACAAGAAAAAACAGCACATTAAAAAACAGCTTGGTATCCTTGAGCTGCAGCAGCAACCTGTTGATGAAGTAGCTGATACTTCTTCTTCATGACCTCTGGTTGAACATCCTGTGCTTTTATCAATATCAGCTTCCTGTTGGCCATGTCAATCTGAAGACCAGAAGAGAGAGACCAGACACTTGGATGACTGCAGTGGAAGATGACATTAAGCGAATTGTGGAAGCCTTCACAGCAGTTTGTTGTCTTTGGTGATTGTTTATCAGCAGCTTCATAGTGATTCCAGATACTGATGGGAAATTGTGACTCTCGTCCTGCTGCATCCTCAACGTAAGTAGAAAAGAACTAGGTGAGGATATCATTGTAGCTTTCCTCATATTGAAATGTGGCTGTAAGTGTATCAAACACAGCTCTCACTTCTTGCATTGGCACAAATGCCAAGACAGGCAACGATTTTAGCATCAACTTGACTTCAATATCAGACTCAAACTCGATTTTCAAGCCAGCAGTGTTGATTTTTCTGATGAGGCTTTGACAAAGATGAAAGTAGCATCCTTTGACTTCAGTGTTTGGAAAGGCAATCAATGATTCAGAGATATGTCCTGGACATGAAATTACGCAAAATTGTTGTTAATTCAGCCTGAAGACGGTGGAAAATCCACCGAAATATATTGCGACAATATATTTATTATCGATTTTTAAATGACCATTTAGTTGACAAGAAGAATGGAATTTAGTAAATAATTTAGTAAAAAAAATAATTGTGCTGTTTTTTAATGTGCTGCTTTGGTTGTGCTGTTTTTTCTTGTGTTGTTTTTTCCTTTGCTATTTTTTCATTTTGCTATTTGACAACGTAAACCCAAGCTTTTAGCAATCTACACTCTATCTTTGATAATGTAAGGACTATTTTAAAAAAAAGTAATTTTAATAAAATCAAATATTTTTCTTTGTATTTTATTGGAAACATAGATCGACGATGGACCGACTTTGTGTGTGGTTGTGATGAGCGGTGGTCTTTAATGTTTGTGTGCGAATACAGCTGTACCTTTTATTTTTGTTTTGATATACGTGGTTCAATTACTACAATATGCATATCTAATGTGTATATCGAGAGTTATTGTATGAGTGTGAATTGGTTCTAAATAATCAAGAAAGACATTTGAAAATGAAAAATAAAATCTGTTGTTTATCAGAAATAAAAAATAATAGTATAAAAATTGAATTTTATTTTTGGTACGTGATCGAATTTAAAGGTTAAAATCTTAGTTTTTAATTGATATCAAATTATCAGTGTAAATAAGAAGAGCAAATATTATTGGGAAAACGAAATAAGCAAATGAAGATAAAGATAAGATGAAACTAAAATTGGATGAAATTAGAAAAATGATAGATTAAATATCAATTTGAGTCTTTTTCAATTCGATTGATTAAGATAAATGGAATAAAGATGGAATTAAAACAAAAAAATGAGACAGAGTTCGATTAAAACAAATCACAACTCAAGAATTGTTCAAGAACGTTGGTCTAGTCAGGATTCCAGACTAGTATTCAAGGCTATGATGGCGGTCTGTAGTTATTACGTGATGTTACACAAAGTCATTCGAAACAATAGTGTCAATGACGTAATTTTTAGCAATCACAAGTGTTATAAAAATGAAGGATAAAATTTAAACCCAACATTTATAAATGTGATTAGAATGAGTAATGAAAGGCAAGTCAAAGAGATCCTCGGAATTGATATCGGTACGACATCCGTAAAAGTTATTTTAAGCAATGCCGAAGATAAAACAATACTGAACTCTTCGATAAAGACACTAATTCCACGATTATTGATAAAAATCAATTTTATCACGAGCAAAATATTGACAAAATATTCGAAACGATTCGAGAGATATTAAATGAAATGAAGGGTGAGGGTTTGACTAATTTGAGACAAATTGGAATATCGGGCAAATGCACGGTGTTTTGTTGTGGAATGACGACAAGGACGAGTCGGGCTACAATCGGCTCTCGAATTTGATTACCTGGATGGATCAGAGATGTAATACCGATGGTTTCATTGAGTCTCTACCGAAAATGCCGTCGTATTTGGTTATAGAAATGCTCGTTGACGGACAACATTTGAGTGAGGGCACAGAGATTGGGTCTCAGATCATTGATAAACAATATGAGATGATTTTTTATTTGTCCACGTGACCCTCAGTCCATCTCTCAACCCAGATACACTGCAATCACGTTAGTCCTGTGCCCACTCTGTTATTAATGGTACTTTAACAAAATTATATTAATCAGTCTTAATTTTTATAATTAAGTTTTTTATTCTTTTGGGGCCCTGTAAAAAGATTCAATTGGACCATGCATTGTCTATTTCCCTGCAAATTCCAGTAAACAATAAATAAAAAAAGACAAATAATAAAAAAATATATAAAAAGAGTAAAAATAAATATGTAAAAAATGAATAATGTACACCTGCAATGGATATACTTCATTATAAGATATCTTATTAAGCTTGTTGTTCTCTGCGTCATTAAAAGGAATCCGAGTATTTAAAACATCTTTATCGTATAAAGAAATCTTTCTCATGGCTTCTAAGGCTAATCTAAAAGAAATTATTTATAATTTGGGTTGGGTTGGTAAATAACAAAAGTGATTACTGGGACCGTGACTCATTGAATAATAATTCTTTCCATCTTTTCTCAATATCCTTCTCTTGATACGGCTTGGAGAACTTCACGCCGCAATAAACATTGTGAATATTCATCAACTTGAAATATTAACATTAGATCACTTACAATGATGCAATAAAAGCTGCCTCGATTCGATTGTTTAAATTTTGATAGTTTTTATTTTAAATTACTTTTTTTATTATTACTCTCAAAATAATTTCATTTAATACTGAATATTTTCTTTTGTAAAAAACATTAATGTATTTACAAACATATTCTAGAAAATAATAAGAAAAAGAATAGAAGAGAGTTTTGTAAAAATAATTTGAGTTTTATACAAATAAAATACATATTTTAAAAAGTAATTCGTCATTAATAAACTTTATTTATTAATATCAATTTTAAATTAATTATACTCAGAAAAGGAAAATCTTAACTGGACGTTCAAAGAATGGTCAGAGGTTCTTATTTTTGATGAATCAAAGTTCATGGTCTGCGGAAGTGATGAAATTAAGTATGTTAGACCTCCTGTAGGTAAAAGATTTGATCGGAAAACATGGAGTGGTCATGTTTTGGTTTGGGGTGTCTTTAATCGTGAGAAGGTTTGTCCAATACATCTTTTAAATGGTAAAATGCATCAATATATGTACAATGGTATCTTTGGTACTAAAGTGATACCTTTGGCAAAAGTTAAAATTACACGAGGTTTGGTATTTCAATAGGATGTCCATAGCACACAGTCAAGATATTATAGAATTTTTTTCAAAGCCAAAAAAATGTGCTTTAAATTCCGGACTTAAATTCTATTGAGTATATTTGGAAATACATTGATCATTCGAAATGCATTAAACCCAAAAATAAGAACCAATTTTACGAAAAAAATCCAATCAGCATTCCTTAGGATGTTAGTAACAAATTAGTTGATAGAATGTTTGATCGTTGTAAAAAAGTTTTAGCTGCGAAAGGCTATGCTGAAAAAATATTAATATAATTGAATTTTTAAAAATCTGTTTTATCAATGGATTCCCATGATGATATTCTCATAAGAACGAAACATCGTGAATTTTAGTGAAATAATAAATGTTTATTTGGGAGGAACATTATAATTATTGAATGATTGTACTTAATTTGGAATTTTGATTCTCCTACCTATTGGAAAATTGGTGTTTTAATTAATTTAGTGTGTTATTAATTATACAATTTTTTTCGAATAATCAATAATAAATAGAAATACCAATTTAGAAAGATAATAAATAGTGGAAGCTCTATTAAGAGTTTTCCCGAAGACAATTCAAATCGTCTTGTTAATGAAAATTATAAAAACTCCATTACTATTCTTAATATTAGAACTATGTTAAAACAATGATATATATGAGAGCCATCTCAAAAGTTCGTGGAAAATTAAAACTGAAGTCAAGAAAAATGATATATTACTGATCATCAGAATCATTGTCGAATTTCTCAATAATGTCAACTCGTTCGCGCACGCACTTTTCCCATTGCTTCTTCAGATTAAGAATGCCCATATAATGCATTACTTGTTGACGGATTCCCGCATTTCCTCGACATCACGGAAGTGGTGTCCTTGAAGCGGTTTCTTGAGAACGGAAAATAAGTGGTAATCGCATGGTGCGAGGTCTTGTGAATATGAAGGATGAAAGATTAACTTTCATTTGAGCTCGTTGATGGTATCCACTGTCAGTGTTGTGGTATTGGGAGTCGCATTGTCCTGTTGCAGAAGA
This sequence comes from Girardia tigrina, assembly GCA_001938485.1. Classification (NCBI taxonomy): domain Eukaryota; kingdom Metazoa; phylum Platyhelminthes; order Tricladida; family Dugesiidae; genus Girardia; species Girardia tigrina. The sequence goes on from MQRK01254644.1 coordinate 29,297, forward strand.
GGTGTCGCGGATAATTTTCCACGAAATTTGTTTTTCAGAGCTTGACGAAGATCATTTTGCAAAAGATTACTGTAGTAGTCGTCATATGAGGGGATAAGTTTTACTATAAAGGAGGGCCTTTCTCCCAGGCGGCACTATTGCTTCAAGTGCTTTTTTGTCTCAGGCAGATAAAATGGCAGCTAGATCTCGTCAACTGTAACAATTCAAAAACCGCTCAGCGAGGTTGTCTACCATTTACAGATGTTGTTGGCAAGCTGTCGGACGATTGTGTTCATGACATCAGTAAGAAATTATACACCCATTTCGCATAAACTTTCTTCATTTTGAGCTCTGTGGTCATGATGCATTTTACAGAACTTGGATGCATGTTGATAAGGACTGCCACAGTTGATGAGGTTGAGGGTCGGTAGCTCCAGGCGTCATCTTCCAGTGATTGACGACCATTCTCAAATTTTTGCACCACGTTGTAAAGACACTTTGGCGCATGGCTGCATCACGAAATACACGGGATAAACGTTCTGTAATATTAACTGGTGATGTGTCTTCCTTCCACAGAAAATAAACAATTACAAATTTCTTATAAATCGATTACATGTTTTATTGTGTTGTTCTTGAATTGTTATTTGGAAATAGAATAAAATGAAAAATTACAAAACAGTCAAATATATTCATGCATATAGTCAGCTAATCACGTATATCCTATTTTTTTTAATTGAATGACATCTACAAGACCACACAAATAGGGCAACATGTAATTGTAACACATTCAGATGTAACCACAGTGATTTGAATTTTTTTTCACGAACTTTTGGGATGCCCGTCGTATATATATATATATATATATATATATATATATAT
>MQRK01254649.1:0-11053 GCA_001938485.1 Girardia tigrina
AAACAAATCTCAAAATATTTACAAATATTTATAAATTTCATAAAAATAATTATTATAATAATCAAAAATTATTAATTATTACTAGATTATTATTTTTAATTTTTTTTTATTATTTTTTTCTAAATTTAATTTATATTTTACGGAACCCCAACAATATTATAATAGAATTATGATTTCTGTCTGTCATTCTGTTTGAAATTTCCTTAGAGGCATTTAGTTAACAAAAAAATTCGTCAGACATGGCGAAACGGGTTCACCCTAATTGTTAATAATAAACATAATAACAAGAAATATAATAATAATAATATCAAATAACAAAATAATTTATTTTAATATAATTATTACCAAAAATATCGACAAAGTATTTCAATAAATGTCGTCGAAATCAATAAATATCAAAGGTCAAATTGTGTAAATACACTCGGTAAATCATTCATTCAATTATCGGTATAAATAAACAAAATATCATTATAAAACTGTTTACAAAAATACTTATGAAAGAATTATTATATATATAATATTTAAAAAAAATAATAATTAAAGAATACTTAATAAATATTGATGTCACTAAAATCATCTTCGTCATTGAAGTCGTCAATCGTGTAAGAGAATTCCATCGAGTCCTCGAGGAATGACTCGCAAACGTTTGACGGCTCAATCGGATGGAACTCAGGGGATAGATTGAGATTCATCTCCAGATCTTGACGCCATCGTGACAAACGCTCATTTTCGTCTGATGGATTCTCTTGGATGAAGGGCGATCGTTTGAGTTTGATGAACTGAACATTGCACTGTCGTATCAGTCTGAGAATGTTCGCCTGATTCTGGTAAATGTTCTTCAGAAAATTACATTCTTTTAACATTGCTTTATTGATGGTTTCTTTTTCTTTTAATTCATACATCAAAAACTCTTTTTCCAGATTCATTTGAATCAGTAATTTTTTCCTCGATTCGTCTTGGAGTTTGGATTTAATTCTCGATTGTTTCGATTTTTCCGCTGCCAAACTTTTACTTTCACTCTTGAGAGAGAGATTATCCTCATTGAGATAACCGCTTGTCGAGGAACTGAACACGGACATCGGTTTTATTTCGAACAATTTGATATTTTATTAATTATTATTATTAATCAAATTCAAATATTTAAATATTGCACAGGTTTTATATAACAATTTGATAGATTAAAACAATATTTATTTTAGATATTTGTTTTCATTTTATGAAAAAGTTTTAGTAATTATTATTAAGATGTTTTTCTTATGATAAAACATACGTTTCATTTATTATTTGTTTAAAAGTAAATATTTATCTCAAAAACGTAAATTAAAACACAGAAAAATACAAATTAATTTAATAATAGAAGTTTGGGATTTTGTTTTACTAATATGATATTAAATCAATTTTTGAAATTCCAATTAAGAACTTCATGTCTTTTGGCTTCGAATTCAGTTTCGCTTCATCCTACATTCAATATTAATTCATTTCGATAAAGATCATGTATTCTTCAGTTGATCATTCCAGTTATAAAACTATGTACATTTCATAAAGAGCTATCCCCAAATAATCTCACGCACCTAGGGTGAGGGTTAAGACTTTTGTGACAATGGGAAGGGTGGTTTTAGAAATGTAATGCCACATCGAAATGGTGCACATACCAGTTTGCTGGCAACTCAGTAGCACTTAACAAGACTTAATCCTACTTTTCGTTAAATTATGTTCACGTTTACAGGTCGATTATACTTAAGAATTATACTTGAACATATCGGTCAATACAAGTAGTAAAAAGGTTAGTGCACCAAATATCAAATGAAAGTGGAATTTTTAAAACCAAAAAAATCATAACTTAGAGATATGGTTAAGGGCATTGATAATGAAGTACAGTTTAGAAGGTATGAGAATATTTGTTCTTGTTGTTTGTGTCAGAATATGTATAAATGGTTAGTGTGTGTGTTCGTGCAAATACAATATTTGTATCTATGGAAAGTTTTAAAATTGTGTACTTAAAATAAAAACAGGTATTTGTTAAGTTTTTTAATAAAATGCTAAGTTTTTTTAAAAAAATGCTAAGTTATTTAATAATCGATTAAAAGTGCAAACATTTCTGCACTCAGATGCTGTTGCCACGAAATAATTTTACTACATCCGATTTTTTATTATATCCGGACGATACTGTTTAGAAGGATACAAAATCATTTAAGAAATTATAGTGAAACAATTTTGATAAAGAAACTCTTCTCGATTGAATCCATTTGGGAATTGAACTTGATTAATCGAAAATCAAAATTTACAAAATCCGAAAGCGAATTGGTCGAAGCTTCTCCAGATGTTGTAAAGAGCTACAAGGATATGCTAGATGCTATCGACCATACATACCACGCAAAGACTCAGGACATGCTCAATTTCCCCAAACTGGTGTTTAAGGTGGCGTGTCTATGATCGATTTATCTGATCAATAACAAAAGACGTTCATTTCAGACAAGCCATTAGTTGATCCACGCTCATCTGTACCCATCACGATTCCAAGCAGTCGGTATAAGTCCGAGTACAAAAGGGTCGCGGAAGAAATGGTGGATGTGAGTAACGATCCCGATATATACTAGTAAATGAACACTGGCTGACATTCAATTGACAATTAGTTTATGATAATGATTAGCATTTGTTCTTGTTTTTCTCGCTTTGAGAATGGGAAAATCGACTTTTATTGTAATAGAATTCGATTGCGAGGATTCCCTTAAACCTTTTTTTGTTCATTTAGATTAATTTCTTTTTATTTCATTTTGGATTTTCGAAATTATTTTCTTCTATAATTTCTTATGCTTTAAAATAGTTGCACTCGATCTTTTTCCGTCCGTAATACACTTTTAGTTTGGAAAATTTTAGACAGAATTCCCTGAAAAATAGTAATGAAAAAATAAAAATTCACCAATAATATAAAATTCCCTATAATATTGTGTTAGAAAATTGGACATTTTCCTATAATGTTTAAGTAATATTATATTATATTTATATAATGATTATTGATAAAATGAAATCCTGATGATAATTTTTTATCAAAAACGAAACTCATCCATTAAAAAAATATATATTTTGACAACAAATTTTGACTAACAAATATATCTCGACGGATCAACCGTCATCTTCAGGTCACTGGTCATAATACAAAATTATGATTATGTAATCGATTGCATGAAATCATGCTAATAAAAAATTAAAGGAATTTATAGGAAGCAAACTGATGCAGGTTTATATACTTCACCGGAAAGTTTTTGTGAATCGTTGTATAATAGAAACACTATTTAAGGCTTCCTTTATCGCTCCTGGTCGTTGTTAAATCTGTAGAGTAGGGGGAAATGGGCATTCTCCTCACAAGACCCCCACCGGCGTGAGGTTGCCCGTTACCATGGCAATGGTTCCGGTTACCATAGCAACGGTTCTGATCACCTTATCAACGGTTCCAGTTCACTTGGCAACGGTTACGATTGGTCCCCTGTACCTTGGAAGCACTTCTGATTATAATTATTTAGCAACGGTTTCGCTTCTCATAGCAACGGTACCCAAGGGACATCCTTCCAAGGGCTGCATCCTCATCATCCACTGACTAACGCTCATCAACATTGTCTTGTTGGATCTCCACTTCACATTTATCTTACTTTTTGAACTTTACACTTCTTAAATGCTCGTGGAGTTTCAGAATGGTAAACAAGTAGCGGTTTAATTTTCAAATCACCGCTTGCATTGGCACAAAATAACAGCATTAAACGACCTTTCATGGGCTTGTGCTCAGGCAATGCATTTGCTTCCATTGAAATATAGGTTCGCTTTGGCATTTTTTTTCCAGAAGAGATATGTCTCATTAAAATTAAAAACTTGTTGCGGCAGGTAACCCTCAGAGTCTACGAGTTTCTTGAAGTCGGTGATGAAATCCTCTGCTGCCTTTGTATCAGAGCTTGCTGCTTCCCCATGTATCATAACGCTGCGGATGACTGTTCTTCTCTTAAACTTCTCAAACCACCCATGACTTGCCTTAAACACTTCGTTTCCGAGTGTTGATTCTGGCATCATCTTAATAAGATCGGCGAAAATTACTTTCGCCTTCTCACAAAGGATGCTTTTGTTTATAATGTCCGCCTGCAATTGCTTTTCGTTTATCCATATGAGAAGCAACCTTTCAACATCGTCAAGAATACGTATTCGTTGTGTAGATATTCTGGTGACCCCCTTTGAAGCATCCAATTCCTTAATGTAGGCCTTCTTCTTAAGAATAGTACAAATGGTTGATGTAGGTCGATTTTATATGCGTGCTAAATCAGTCACACTCACGCCTCGTTCTCGCTTATTAATGATTTCGCGTTTTATTTCTAGTGTTATTTTTCGTCTCGTACAACTGTTCTCTTGTGGCCTTTTCTTCTGAGACATTTCTATAAGGGAAATAAAGTTAAAATATAAAAAACTATAATTTATTGTTATGAATATTATTAAAGCATTTATTTTAAGTTACCTTTAATATAATTGTAAATTCAAATTTTAATTTATGAAATGTTTAAAGCATATTAAAACAAACGAGCCATATTATAATAAGTTAATTTATTAAAATATGATTTTATTTATGATTTTCAGTATTCATGGATTTCCTTATCCACCTTGCTCGTTATGCAAAACGTTGCTCATTCAGCGAGTTACTATTTTACAACTAATTTTGCTCGTTATGCGAATTCCTCGTTATCCAAGCCGCTCGCTATACGAGGTTGTACTGTATTTGATAAACGGCACTTTTGCTTTTCTGTTATGGAGTGACTTCGAACGCAACAGCGTCCTAACTATGGCTGGATTAGGGGTGCTTTGTGAGTTATGGTGACAAAGCTCGTGTTCCAAACAGGATTGAGCGATGTTAACAAGGAAAATACATTGCTGATGCACATTGGTACTGTTGAGTTCCTGTTGGTCTGAAGTTTGAGAAAACTTTAAGATAATAAATAACAAGATATCATAAATACTTAGGATCTCAACAACCCCACAACTTCTTAATGCTTTTGTAACTTACAAATAGTCTATAACAAAGTTTACATCTTTTCAGTTATTATTAATCATGACCCTAATATTTCTGCTCAGGTTGGCGGCAATACCAGCGGCTGTCCTGTGGTCGAAAAGTCGCGGCAACTGAGGGACGAGCTCGACATGAAGATCTAGGAGGCAAGGAACGATCAAGGAGGAACTGCAAGATTCGGGCCGCGCGGGATGTAGAAAATGGTGGATATTCTTTTCGATAAGCCGATCATCACGAAGTACACGATGACGGTGCTGTGCGAGCTCGATGGGGAGCACCCTGCGGCGAGAGTGGTGTTGCTGATGGCTGAGCAGCAGCAGGAGGAAGGTGAGGCGAGCAATCTGGTGGTGGTGGAGGCAATCGCTCTGCTGAAGCGAGCAAGAAACTGCGGCAAGTGGGGATGAAGTGCCGGAGATCACGTGAGGGTTTGAGGAAAGTGCGAGACTGGCGCAATTAAAACTTTTGACTTGTTCTGGAACAGATCGAACTCGGTGACTCGTGGCGCAGTCTAATGACCGTTGTAAAATTAGATATTTCTGTGTGTAGACAAATACCTAATTTTACTTTAAATTAAAATACCAAAAGTAACCTAACTCAATACTAATTTATTAAAAAAACTAGTAAAGAATTGAAAATAACAGACTATCAAAAAAAAACAATAAACAAAACTATAGAAATAACCTTTGTTAAATAAAATTTATTTGTCGACATCAAATTTTTCTATGAGGTACATCAACAGTAAATAGCATTAATCAACTCATTAAATTCCAACGGTAAGTAATTATTAATATTGTTGTTAGGCGATCAATTTCATTATCGATTTTTTTTCATAATTTATTTCTATTTATTTCTCATTTATTTGATGCCAAATTTCTTTAGCCAGCTATCTTTTTTTAAGGATTATGAAATACTGAAATAACCACCTCGTCAAAACAAACAAACAATACACTTTCAATTTCTCAAGTCTTATGAAAAATTTTGCAGAAAGAATGCAACGCAAAGCGCAATAATAAATACAGTAAGTCCCATTTCCCTTGCAATTTTGGCTTACTATATAGACTATAAGTAATGAATCTAATAACAATTATTTTTCGAAAACTGTTCATAGAAAATTGAGTAGATTTTCTTGTAGCTATCTTTATCAATGGAATCTGCTCTTCTAAATATCGTGTAAATATCGTCAGCAACCGAAATATCATTATCTTTCTTTAGGAAATTGCCATCAATACGTAAAACTCATTGTTCTTTCTTTTTGAATAGTAGAAGTAATTTCTGTCAGGAAGGTTCACCATTACCTTTTTGGGAAATGAGAATATTTTTATTATTTAATGATAGAGATGCGAAATAAATTATTTATTTGAGATACTGACTTTATTCTTGTTTATTTTTTTACATGATCCGATTTACTTCAATCTGACAGGTTGCCCATCACTGAGACTCTAGACAACTCCATAGATGCTCCAAAAGTTTTGGGTTGCCAACAAAATTCCGACCACGATAAAAATCAAAAACCAAAAAGAATGATCACAAACGCAACACACATCACACTCCAAAACGACTATATACAGGGAACGCCGGAAAAAATCAAAGTCATGTACAGAGACAAATGGAAAATACTCACATATAAACTCGCATTACCCGAAATTGTGTTATCATAATGGATTTTGGTGAATTACCGCGATTGCCGAGTTAAATGCCAAGGTCCGGGAGAGGACCGAACTCCGTGGCGGTGCGGTCTAAGGGCTGCAAATTTGAGTGGTTTACCCCCATTCCTGATGCAGTGAACGTGCCTTGATGGCAGGAGGCGAGGGAGATATTATTCTCACTTGTTTTAATTCACCGAAACCGATGATAGTTGTTGATTTAAATATAACTTGTGCGTTGTCTGTCACTTTTTTCTTACATATATATCTACAGGAGAATAAAGTACACAAATAACAGTTAAATTAGCACATGATTTTAATACCTTTGAAATCGAAATTCGTATAAAATAGAAATTCCAAATCACATCTAAACCCAATTTCTAAATTGACCGATTAATAAGTCTAAATTTCCGGTTTCCAAACACTAATTACCGTATACAATCAGAAGTATGTTACATAACCGATAAATAATAAATTGTAGAAAATGAAATTAATTTGATCTAAATTTTATTATCTAAAAGAGAATTAAATATTAACTCAATCAAAACTTTCCAGTAAAACAAAAAGAAAAATTTTAAAAACAATTTTCTAGTTAAAATTTAAAATTCAATATTAATAAAGTAATTGATACAAAAAAATAGCTTTACACCACCTTAAATTAACATTTTGAAAAGTTTCAACTCATTGATTTGTGAATAGACAAATTAAATAGGCACTTACTCAGCAAAATTGTTTATAAACTCGACGGACAAACTAGTCAATATTATTCACATAATTATCAATTTATGTCTCAACTGTTTCAATTTGAAATGCAACTCTAACACAAAAGGCTTAGAGTTTAACCATTTACATTCATTGCTTGGATGGGTTTAACATCTAAGTTTTGTGCATTGGTTTTTAAATACTAAATTATAAAATATTCTACCTTTAATAAGGAATTTGTTTTCTTGTTATTAATTTCGTCATTTTCAGATAACAATTATATATATATATATATATATATATATATAAGCAAACCATGTGTCTGAACTTATTACGTAATAACTAAATCATAAAAATACTTTCAAAATGGTAAAAAAGAATGTGTTTATGCTGTGATCATAAAATTTTATTTTCTTTACCATCGTATGGCCAACCATCGGGCCGCATGTGGCCCGCTTTAAACATTGTTACAGCCCGTGAGATTCATAACACTTACAAAATATATTTCAAAAAATATATGGTTGACTTACGATGCAATATTGAATTAAAACTCATTTTTGAAACATCAGAACCAAAATAGATTTTTATTATACTTACGTCACCAAAGAAGAATTTTAGAAATCTGGTACAAAACATTGTTAGGGCTTTTTGGTTAACTTACACTTTCAAATCGTTCGAACATGAGAATGACTAAACACAAAACACAAAACACGGTCAAACATAACAGACACTAACGTTCAAGCTCAATTACTATATGCAAATACCCCAATAGAAATCAATTTGCAAGAGCTAAGTGAAAGAATGAAGAAACAAATATCACACTAATAAAATTAATGGGTTTTAAGGAATTCATTTTTTATTTTATTTATATTTACATATTTCTTTAAAATGTGTGTTTATTATCCTTATTATTATATTATCTATGTAAATGGGTAGGAATATTAGTAAACACAATAATAATAAATAATTATGTTTCATTTCTAACTCCAAAAAAATATAAATAGAGGGTTAAATCTTATATGAAAATATATAATTTTTAGTGCGGCCCGTGGAGTTATGATGGTTTTCCAAAGTGACACATAAGATCATTTAAGTTGGCCAACACTGATCTACTATACTATACATAATCTTTCTCAGTAACTGTTCAAATGTTAACTCAATTTTTAAATTATTTATATCTTCTTTATTATTTTAGTAGTTATTTCCGTGTAGAGCAATACTACTATTACATTCTTTTCAATTATATATTTTAGAACTCATTTCTAGAAATGGCTAAAGTCTCTCCGGTATATGAGGCACTACATTCAGTACATTTATGCCAAAAAAATCAATAATGTTATTACAAAAAATATATTGCAAAACAACAATCAAAACTTCAATTTCTAACACCCTACAAAAATATAATTATGATTGTGAGAATTGTTTTGAACTGCTTTTTGTCTTATATTTTACATGTTGTATGTTGATTCGGATTATGTCTCTCCTACCCAGATGGCTAATTGGTATTTTCTTCGACCTCCTTTCCCTTTCTCAGTTGTGCGTTCTCCAGACAGGGCCATCTATTCTCTACCTAGGCCTCTTGAAGCACGATTTGTTGAAACATCTGAAATTATCATCAAAAGAAAAGAGATGGGCTATCATGTTCGTTGGCTTAAGCTAAGTGAAGGATTTTGACAGATTCCAGTTCGGTAATGAGACTGCACTCTCACACGAAGTCTTTCGGGTTTTGTTGTCACCTTTGTACTCCATGGTGAGGGACTCACTCTTACTGCGATTAATCGCGAGCCAGGTTAAGCTTCCAAGAATTGTGTCAATGATTTTGGTGGGTGTCCTACCCAAGGATATTCGAGTTGAAATTAAAATTTGAATTAACGAAGTTTAAATAATTATGAATTAAAATTAAATGAATCTAATTACAAAACTGTGAATTTATATAAAAGGCTGAATTAGAAATTTAAATAATCGAAAATCAACATAATTCGGTAATAAAACTAAAGATTAATTCAATTTTAAAAATATATTGAATTCAATAACCAAATTACTAAACTTAAATTAAACTTAATATCGAATTAACAATTTAACCAAATTTACAAAATATCAAATCGATAAAGAATTATTTACAAAATCTCAACCCGCCGTTACTCCTCTACTTAAATTTTAATTATGGAACCCGAGAGAGAGTAACGTATTACTTTCTCTCTCGGTGCTAAAAATAACGATACCAACATGATTAGGTTCCTCACAGATTAAAGATTTGATTTTTTAACTTTCTCAAAATCTTTAATAGCTCGAAATTCAAGATGAGTTATTTCGTGATTTTCTTGTCTATCAATTGTATTAGGTTGAGGAATAAGTTCCCGTCGTTTTTTGAATTTTTAATCAATTTTTAATCAATTTAATATTTAAATCAATTTTTTGATGTAATGTTATATGTTATTTGAAAGCTATTGTTTTGCTCTAAAAAATGGTGTATTTTGTTTTTTTATTCAGATTATTTTTTGTCGATTTTTAGACCATTGAAATGGAGTGTCAAGTCGACAAAAATGAGCATTTCCGACACCATCTATTGTTTGCGTATAATTGAGGTGCCAAAGCCGCAGACGCTGCCAGAGAGCTTTGTGTTGTATACGGAGAAGGTGCTATAGCTGATAGAACCGCTCGTGATTGGTTCGCAAAATTTAAAATTGGCAATTTTGACCTCAAGGATGCACCTCGTTCAGGACAACCAAATGAATTCGAGGAAGAGCGTTTGAAAAAACTTTTGCATGAAGACGCGCGTCAAACCACTCGAGAATTGGCGGAACAAATGGATTGTGATCAAAAAACTGTCGTGAACCACCTGAAATCAATGGGAAAAATTCAAAAAATGGGAGCTTGGGTCCCACATCTTTTGACCGAAAACAACAAAAACCAGCGATCCACAATTTCGGCGAGTTTTCTTGTCCGTCATCGCTCTACTCACGATCATAAGCAACAATTTCTTTATCGAATTGTAACGGGGGATGAAAAATGGTGCCTGGGCGTCAACATGAAACAGCGCAAAGAATGGCGTAGCCGAGAAGAACAATCGACACCGCGAGCAAAACAGGATCTTCATCCACGAAAGACAATGCTATGCGTTTGGTGGGGTTGGGAAGGGATTATTCATTAGGAATTGCTTCCTCGAAAGCAAACATTGAACGCAGAACTTTATGTTCAACAGCTGCATAGACTCAACGCCTGCATAAGACAAAAACATCTGGATCGACAATATGGCGTTATTTTACTACACGACAATGCACGTCCTCATATTGCCAGAATGACAAAAGAAGCCATTCAAACGCTTGGTTGGGAAGTGTTACCGCACCCTCTGTATTCACCTGACTTGGCTCCATCTGATTTTCATTTTTTCCGTTCGCTTTCTAACGCTTTGCGTGATGTTTCGTTCAACAATGATGGAGAACTGCAAGTTTGGTTGGCTGAATTCTTCGAGTCAAGACCGGGTGATTTCTACCAAAGAGGCATTGAAAAACTCGTTGAACGTTGGGAAGAAGTCGTGAACAAGGGCTGAGATTACAGGGTGCGGCAGCTATTTGAGAACAAAATGACATAAAGTTCAAAAAATGAATATACAACAGAAAAATAACATTTATTACAATTTAAAATTTTACATATATTAACACGTACA
>MQRK01254656.1:0-16084 GCA_001938485.1 Girardia tigrina
TGTTTTACGAAATAAATGCTCTAAAGCTTTTGGAAACGATTTTCATTAATTACGTAAATGAAATCGATGAATACATTGGTAAAATTATAGAATTAATGTTAAATAGACAATGTAGACCACAAAATACCTTGATAAGAAAGTTATGTCTTGAAGTGATTATCGCTGCTCTCTATAATAATAAAGACGAAACATTGAAGCATTTATTGGAATCAAAAATACGGAATACAGAAACAACAGCGTTCGATGATTTTCTTCTTCGATTGGATAAAAGAAAAGACGATTTTTTCAGTGATCACGAAAGGAAAATGTACGTAATCGGAGTTTGTATTCTGCTGTCGTTACCGAACGAAAAACGATCAGTGACTTTGCGTAAAATGGCGAGTAAAATGATGTTTCAACTTGTATTATATATGATTGAGTTATATACGGAATATTTGAGCATTGATAGACAGTCATTCTTAGATGATAATGAAAGTGAAACATATATAGATGAAGAAGTATATAATTTCGAGAACGATTCTTCCAATGAAAACGATTCAGAAAGGGATTTAGAGGAAAAAAGAGAAACAAATTCCGTAAACAATTCTATGAATGAAGACGATTCAGAAAGGGATTTAGAGGAAGAAGAAGCAAATTCTGAGAACGATTCTTCTGATGGAGATGATTCTGATAATGATTTAGAGGAAGAAAAATTAGTATTAACAATAAATAAGAATAGTTCTGCCTCTGAATGTGTTACAAATGGCAATTTGAACAAATCCAATAGAAATGTGGAAAATTTGTTCTCCGAAGATCTGAATGAAGACATGAAGAAAGCAAACTCCATCAGTTGTTTGTCCAATATTTCATTAGACTATGATCGCATAAATATGTGTCAAACAGATTTAGAAACAAAGAAATTGCTTGGATCAGAATTTACTCTAATTGAACATTTTCTTTCTCAGGTAAAGTCAACTGATCCAGAATGGTATGGACATGTAACATCTTCTTTGACCAAGGATCACGAAATTACAATGAATAAAATCATAAGAGACGCACATATCTTATTCCCTTGCGACAAAATTTTTATATTTCAACGTAAATTGAGATTGTAAATGAAATATAATTCTTAGAAGTACAAAAATCGTCTTCAATGATGATTTTTGATTTATATTTGTGATTTATCTGATTAAATTGTATTTAATCAAATGAATTGATTTTGTTTTGATCAGTATTTTATTAAATATTCGATATATATTTGATTTATATATATAAAGTTAACATAAATATGTATAAAAATAATATTTGAATACCGAACATAGGTTTTTCGAAATAAAGAAAAAGTGTTAGTAAAAAAGAAGGTCGCAAGAAAGATTAAATATGAAGGAGTCATTAAAAAAATTCATGATCGCAGTTATGACTTGGAAAATGATAGTGGAATAAATAAAATAAATTTTATTAAAAAATATCAATTGTTATGACCGCAAACATATTCTAAATAAGTATTTCATTTTTGAGATATTTTTAATTTACATTTTAATCTTTAATTTATTTTTTTTCTAATTTTCAAATTCAAAAAATAATAAACTATTTTGGCGTAATTTAAATTTAAATTAATATCAATTACTATTTGTAACGATTTTAATTTCCGATTAATCATCGTTTCGATCAATGTCTAATCGTTTGTTTTGTGATTGATTTTTAAATTAGTGATTTCAAATGATTGATTATTAAGTTGTTGATTATTAATAATCAGATTCGTCAATAATATTTCATTAAAATTTCGTTTTGAGAATTGTGAAGAATGTTTTGAATTATTTGTTGATATTCTGCATGTGTTTTAATGATTCGGATTGTATCTCTCCTATCCAGATTCTTACTAATTATAAAAATTTAATTTTAAAGTTAAAATGTTTAAAATAATTTTCAAATGTAATATTTAAGTTTTAATGTAATTTATAATTTAATATATTAATTTTATTGGTCCTTTTTATAAAATGTTTAGATTTAATTTTAACCAATTAGAATCTTTATAATTAATAATAAAACTTTGTATTTATTGAAAAATTAGTATTGTTGAGTTTTATATTAGTATTTTAATTTTATTAATTTTTTTGTACTGTGAGTGTTCCCATTTGACCAAACATATTATTTGGATATATCTCTCCGCAAAGTTTCCCGAAGTCACAATTATTAGAGATCAATATCGTACCTAATCAACCCCATTTGGTCATTTGATCTCGCCAATGAAATTGATGAAGTACCTATTCTGTTCTGCATATATTATATTTAAAGATATTAAATATATGAAAGTTTCCTCGTGTTACTTCTATTTAATTAATGATAATCTATTTATTTCTCAACATGTTTTCCATTTGTAATTATATTTGTGATCATGATTTTATCACTTTCATAATAAAGTTAAAGCTAAATGAACATGAATAAATTTGATGCAAACATCGTTTTATTAAATCATAACAATAAGACAAAAGAAATGTTAATCGAAACAATCCACTCATCGCCATCAATCGTCCACATTGGATAAGCTAATAAACTCTTCCCTTTGTCCAGCGGTGCTGGATCGATAACGGAGGCCATCTCGACGTTCTAGTAGGGCTTACTGTTTGTCTCTGTAATCTAACCAGTTTTGTTTCCTTATCGAATTCTGGCCAGAGATTATAGTCGATGATCGAATAAGTTGCTGGTTCCTATCATTGAAGTCTAGTATTCAATTCTGAATTAAAGTCGTCTGGATGAATAACACATATATCTACTAAAAGAGAACTTGTTCATAATTTTTTTCAATTCATCTTCAGCTTATTTAAATAGCAGAGCCTTCCGCTTCCTTTGTTCGCGCCGTTTCTGAGCTCTGCTGAGAATACGAGAGGAAGATAACAATATATCCTTTTTCATAATTGATCATAGATTTGGCTCCAAGTGATTTTCTTTCGACATTACCGGCCTCTTTTGTTTCAATTTCAGATGTTTTTTTCAGAATTCTCTCCGGATGTCCTTGGAGACTACTTCAACGATCTTCTTATGGTAATTCAGGACATTTTGTTTTATCTTCATTTCAGTGGCTTCATTCCGCAAATCTTTTATTATTTGTTTGGTCCGTATGTATTTCTTTCTGATTATTTATTGAAAGGTCTAAAAGTCACGAATTATTGTCGTCGCGGCAAAATTTAACTGATGGAAAACCGAGTTAATAATACGTGCTTGTCGGTTGAAAATGAACAATCAACTGATATCGATAAATTTATTTAAAATGGCGCAAAAATGCTTCTATGGGCCCAGCAAGACCGTGTGGAACATCAACCACTGTGTGAATGCGCTACCTCTGTCCGATTCTCAAGTCAAGCTGAGAGTCTTGCAGATCGCGGTTTAACACAGTCGACGATGATCGGCATTCGAGCGAAAGAATTTCGGCTCTAATTCTCTATAATGATCGCCGTTTTGGTGAACGAACATAAATGTCTTCTATGTATGACGATCGTCATGCTGGCAGATGATGACGGTGATGATGGCAAGTTCCGCTACCTTCGAGTAGTCGCTGTCACTCAGGTTGATTTCGATGCTCGCTGTCTGGCAGCATTCCTTTAGCTCTCTTCACTGGAAACCGCCATTTAGGTGAATGAAAGATGCCGATCATATCTGACAATTGCTGCCCATTCGATAGTAAAGGATTCTTGCGACAATACGATGAGCCAACAGCGTGCCAGGAACGGAATCCGGCAACAGAGAAAGTAATCAAATTCTTACTGCAGATCGACGAACTCCCGATTGGGCTTACCCGTGAGTAAGAAGATTTGTATTTATATAAAAATTCAAATATATTATATATAAATTACTAAATATAAATTTTGAATTTCGGGTCTCCTCTCCCTTTCTTTAACGCCTTAATGATAATGGATATGAAGAATAGGGGTCTGTGAACGAAAAGTTTAGATCACTAAATTTCTTAAACCAACGCTGGCATTTTCTGACACAAACTGTATCTTGACCCAAAGCACTGCATATATTTTCAGCAGCTTCATTTGCTTTTCTTCTCAACTGGAATTCGTAAATCATGCAATGCCTTATATCTTCTTCATCTATCATCCTTTACAACCTACTTCGAAAATAATTCAACAGATACAACACAAAATATCTGCAACAAACCTTGTTAATTAACTTTGCACTTTTTGTATTTACTGCAGGTTAGTAATGTTATATTGATGCATTTAAACGAAGATCAAATAAACGACAACAATTATTACTAGACCTAGCACAATAAATAATCTGCATCAATTTTATCATATTCTTTTGGAATTAATTATTTGAATTCACAATTATCATTTGCATTTCTCCTTCAAACTCGTTATTTTTAATATTAATTAATTTTATTACATCATTTAAAAAAGTCGGAATAAATATTTGTATATAATATTTTAAAAAAATTAACACAAAGATGAAAACAGAAAAAAATTTTTGCACAAATATTGTTCGATTTAATTTTTGTTGGAAAACAGAAGGATGTTTTGTGAGATCTGAAACTTGTTCCTCTTCGAATTTTCAAGACGAAATTATAAATGAATTATAATAATCGTATAAAATTTTAAGGAATTATAAATAATAATATATAATTGCAATTAATTAAAATTAAATTAGTTTAAATAAATACAATATAAATATATAAATTACAATTCTGATGAATAATTTAATTAATTTGCTTTCGATAATTTCGAATGAAAACCCGAATGAAAAAACAGAAATTGTGGAAAAAGTTTGTTATTTTATTAATTTATGATGATTTATTTCGTTTTTGAAATAGATAAAAGAAACTCCAGATTTTTTGAGACATTTAATGGATATTTGTATGTTAAGAGAACTGAAAGAGGATGTGAGAGACGAAGCAGTCTCGCTTTTGAAGAATCACGTTCTGGAATTCTGGTCACAAACACAAGATCAAAATAAAATTTCCATTAGTGATACAAATAAATTATATATAAAAGCAAAAATTATAGACGGAATTGTAAAATCAGAAGGGGTTATTCAAAACGATCTTCTATTAACCTATGAAGCCATTGCGGTAAAAGATGTTCCGAGTAATTGGAAAGATTTATCAAACAAAATTATAAAAATCTTTGAAAGTGAAAATCAGGAACATTGGACTTCGGGTTATTTGTGCTTGCTTAAGCCGTTTAAAAAAGAATTGTTCGAGGGACCTTCATTTGAGCTTTTTACAAAAGAAACCGTTTTCGCCGTGTATGGAATAATGAAGGAACACTTACAATTTTTGTTACATGATGAGTCCGAAATAGCGATTACTCTACAAAAACATATTCTAAAATTGTGTTACTTTTTGTTGTTAAAATATGAGAATTTCTTTCCTCAAGATCAGTTTCAATTTTGGTTTCGATCAATTTGTTTCGTGAGCCTTAGAGTAATCAACGTTCCGTCCACACAGTCTATGTTAATGAAGTGTCAAAAATGGGCAGTCAAATTACTTTCGGAGTTTATTTACATTTACAAAAAACAAATTCGATCAAAAAAGTCAGATTCGTGGATTCCTGAGTCGTTTCCTACAACTTGTATTCTGATATTGAACAATATTTGTGATTATTACGCTAAAGAAAACTGTGTACATCCAAAAGTGTTACATACTATTGTTAAATGCTATTTATATTTTATAAGATGTTCAAAATTACGGAAATATTTACAACCATATTTCCTTAATTTATTTCAAAATTTCATTTTCCGAATTCTCAGTGAGTCTGAAGTAAAAGGTATATCGTTGCAAAACGATCCTGTGAAGTACTGTGAATTCCTGTTAAATGATTCAGATAATGATTCAGTGAGATTGGAAATTGAAGATATGATTGTTGAGGTTTGTGAAACTCATAAAAAGTTTTTAGGATCTTTATTTTACTTCATGCGCAACAGTATCCATTGTCAGAGAAGCCAACTCTTCACAAAAAGTATCTTTTTTCACGTCATTGGAACTTTGTCAAACTTATTTTCGAGTCAAAAGCAAATCTCTCGACAACTTGAATCATTTATTGTTGAATTTGTGATTCCGGAACTAAAGTCGTCGGAAATATTTATGAAAGTGAAGGCTTGCTGGTTGATTGAAGAATTATCTGTCATGCATTTTCAAGACAAAAAATTAATTGAAATATTAGTTTCTGAAATTATGTTTTTATTAATAAATGACAAAAATACACTGGTCAAGATCATGGCCGGTAGTGCTCTTGTAGACCTTTTAATTGTCAATAAAGACAAGGAAACATCACTCGTTAAATATGTACGACCCGTTATCTTTAACCTTCTAGATTTAATGAAACTAACACATCTTGATGTATTGAAGGATATGATTCTTGATTTGATAGCCTTTTTTAATTTAGAGATTTATTCTTTTTTGACGGAAATAATGAAACATTTAATGGAAATTGTGCTCAACATTTTATTACAAGACTCAAATGTTCCAAAGAAAACCAAGTTAAGTAACATTCTCTTTGTCTTGCAACACATATTGTATTCTATAGAAGATAAAGTATCAGATACTTTTCATTTAGATCCTATCATACTTGAAATCACTCAAAATATATTAAAAGAAAATTCTTACAATTTATATGATGAAGTTTGTGAGATGCTTTCCATTTGGTCTTCAGAAAGGATAAGTAGTTATATGTGGGAAACACTTTCTATGTTGAAACCGATCTTTGAAACTGATAATAGTATCATATCAAATATGATTCCCTTATTGGGGAATTTTGTGAATGTCGATAAACCGTCTTTATTAGAGGATCCATCTCGGATGGAGACAATCTTTACAATTTGTGCAACTATTCTTAACGATCATAATGCAAAAGAGGATAACGAATTATATGCTCTAAAGCTTTTGGAAATGGTTCTCATTAATTATGTTAATCAAATGGACGAATACATTGGAAAAATTATCGAATTAGTATTTTTCAGACTTTTTAGATCATATAAAAATAGAATAATAAGGACTCTATGTCTGGAAGTGATTATCGCCGCTCTTCATAATAATAAAGACGAAACATTGAAACATTTATTGGAATCGAAATTAATGAATGCAGAAACAACAGCGTTCGATGATTTTCTCTGTCAATTGGATGAAGGAAAGGAAGATTTCATCCGTATTCATGATATGAAAATGTACGTAATCGGAGTTTGTATTTTGCTGTCCTTACCGAAAGAAAAGCGATCAGAGACTTTGCGAAAAATGGCGAGTAAAATGATGTTATCTCTCGTATCAACTACTGTACAATTAAATGAGAAGTATTTAAACGAAGATGATGAAGAATTTATGGATATAGATGAATTTGATGAAAATGAAGAGGATGAAGATGAATTTTTCGAGAACGATTCTTCTAATGAGGATGATTCAGATAATGATTCAGATCATGATTTAGAAGAGATGGATGATGTTGAAGAAATGTTTGTTTATAGCGATGAAGAAGATATGTTAGTATCGAATGAGAATGAGCACAACTCCGACGCTGAGTCTGGAATAATTGAAAATGGGGATACTTCTAATAGAAATGAGGAACACGCGTTCAATGAGGGTATAAATGAAGAGATAGATAATACTTCCCGCATGACACGTTTTTATACAGATTTGGATATCTGTAAAACAGATTTTGATAAAAAGAATTCGCAAATGTCAGAATTTATTTTAATTGGAAATGTCTTTTCTAAGTTAATGTCAACCGATCCAGAATGGTATGGACATGTAACATCTTCTGTGACCAAAGATCACGAAAATACCATGAATAAAATCATAAGTGACGCTCTTATCACATTCAATACTAAATAAAATTAAAACAACGCAAATTTTTTTCTGTAAATGAAATAAAAAGTATAAAAACTTAAAAATAATCGAAATTAATTCTATATATATGATGTATATTATTTGAAATTTATTGAAAAAAAGTAAAATTATTTGAATTATTTATTACTTTAAAATATCCATAAAAATGTATTAGATTTATAAACAGACGTTTTTGGTTTATGGTCAATGTTACAACTTATTTAAAACTTGAAGGTATAACAATGTTTTAGTTTGTATGTTAATGTAATGCATGATTCAACACAGAAGATATTGAAGAGTTTTAATAAGGAAGACATTGTTATATGAAGATATTACAAAGACGATGGCTTTCTTATCTTGAATAATAGGGGTTATGCGGTAAATATTATGGAGGTTATGAATTCGGACAAATATCAGTCTTTATTTTCGGGGAGTATCAATTGATATCAAAACTGAAAACGCTGAACATTTAACAATAAAACAAAAACTGATATTAACACAAAACTTTCTTCCATATATCTTTATTGAAATCTATGCTGAGCCACCTCTTCAAATTTACATTAAAAATATTTTTGAGTATGAAACATCTCGATTTAAATACATGGAAAATTGTATCAAACCACAGTCCAGTATAATTAAAATTTCTTTGGTTCCATAATGAATTCAAGTTTACAAACTTAATGATTATTTATTTGCCGTTGGAAGAACAGATCAAAAATTTACCGCTAATTTTTATCAAAAGACAACAGCATTTACATTTTTTGATTTTGTATCTTTTTTCGGTAATTGCAAATTGATATTAATAAAAGCGATTATTTTGAATTAATAAATTAATTCAATTAATTAATTTAATTAATAAAATAATTATTCTGCTACTGCAATTAGTTGTAAATCTTCATCCACCTCCTGTGTTTTGGTTGAGATGAAAGCCTTATCTCCTTCCTACAAAAGTGGAATCAATAGGAAAAATATTTAAGTATCATTCTAAGTATTAATTTTAAATTTAGAATTTGATTTCAATTCCAAATTGTGAGAAATATTTTTAATTGTTTGAATGTGTGAATGTATTTATGCTGTACGGTGATTTGAGTATGTTGATCTTAAAATGGTGATTCTCCCACCCAGATGGAAATTGGTATATTTTTGTATATTTGTAATGATTGCCTATTCGAACAGAATTAAAATAATAATTTGATAAGTTTATATAGTTTTTAAAATAACAATTAAAATTAAGTTAATTATTTTTTAAAAACAAAAGGAAAGGCATTTAATTAGATTTAAATTAAATTCTTTTTTAACAATTTTATAAGGTTTATATTATTCTGAGTTTTTGTTCAGAAATGGTTAAAATTATTATTTTGAATTAAAGTTGTTATGAAGAATTGTTATTTTAAAAAGAACTTGAAAAAATTGTTCGAATAATCATGATTAAAAATAGAAATTAAAAAACCAATTAGAGCGATGTCCAACAGTGAAAGATCTTGCAAGAGTTATAATGATTCCAAATGTGATCATAATAAAACTTGTCTTAATATTTTTACCACAAATAATTTTTTAAACTATTTAAATTTTTATCTGCGAACTCAAAATTAACTAACTCCTCATAATATTGTCATTAAAATATATTTTAAATGGATGAACTTTGTTTTTTATGTAGTTTATTTTTTTAAGTACCAATATTTTTTATTAAAAAACCTTAATAAACTTCCATTTAGAATTATGAACAGTTCAAAGCAAAACTGTAGTAATACAGTTCTTCAACATACCGAAAGTCCATCTGAGTAACATTTTAGTCTGGAAAGGACTGTTGTATCCGATATTGATTATTTAGCTATTGTTTCACATTGAAATTATGACTATAGGCTTAATAAATTCTATTTTTGATGTAAGACTAAATGATATTTAAATTTAAGTTATTTAAGTTATCATCTTACAAACACTTTTTACCATTAAAGTGAAAATTACATTATTTTTTCCCATATTCTCAAAATTCAATTATGACTACAGTTTTCTTGTGTATAAAATAAATAAATAAATTTATTCTCATGATTAAATATTGTTGACTAGTTTTTTTTATTTCAAAAAAAAATTTTATTTTAATTTTGATTATTACTTTCATTTTAAGTCATTATTATTAGTAAATTAATCAATTTCAGAATTAAATAAAAATATTTTATTATTGGACTTAATCATGAGTAAAAAGGTAATGGTTGAATAAATGCTTTGTTCAGATTATTTGCTTCTTTTTACAAACTTTTCAATTTGATTTTAATTTGGTTCTAATTGTAACGTTGATTAAGTGTTTTATTCATTAAACACTTCATAAATTATGAATCACTTAATAAAATTATATAATTGTTAGTATCTATTTATAAGTATGTGAAAGTATTGATAAATTATCAAAAATAAACTAAATGATGAAGATTAATAATTTACTTAATATTTTAAGTAGATAATTAAATTAATTTTATTTTTTGGCAAAAATTGTTTTACGTTTATCTACAAATTTTTAAACTGTTTTTTGCAATTTTAACCCACATCTCATGATGCTATCAAGTTATCACTTATTATTTGTATTCTTATTACTATTATTTTTATAATTGTTTTTACTTAATATTAAAGGCAATTTAAAATAAAAAAAATGAAATTTAAAAAAATTGAAAAATTAAATTCCAATTAATAGCAAGAAATACTAGATTATAATAACTACGATTTATAAACTAAAATAGAACTTTTCAAAGACGATCATTTAGCTTCCCAACATACACGACCTATTACTTATATGATATTCAATTAATAAAATAAAATTTACTGATTTTTTCAAATTTTTCAAAATTTAATTAATATTTAAATTCGTATTAGAAAAGATAATAATCATATATACACTCATACATCGATATACGACCTAGATACGTTCCAGGAAAGTTGGCCGCAAAGCGAAATGCGCATAACGAATCAATTATTTTGATACAATTTCATAAAAATTCAATAGGATTGGTTCCAATTTTTTATAAAATAACGTAGTTTTTAGTTTAAAATGCATTTTTTCTTTTTATTTCATTTAAAAATGCTTACATATAAAATAAAAATAAATAACAAGTACATATATATAACATAACAATGAACTGAAATCAAAAAAACAAATTCATTAAAAAAAAATTAAATTAATAAAATTCATACGTAATAAAATACATAAATTCAAATTTTTAAAGACTAATCTGAAGACGAAGAAGAATAATCGGTAAGCTGCAATATAATGCAATTTCATGATCACTTTCCGCTGTTGTAGATGTAGATGGACCTGGTTTAAGAAATTTTAAAAGGATTATAATTATAAATTAAGTTATATAAAATAAAAAAAATATTTATTAAAGACTTTTTTAATACAATACATACCAAAAATGTTTCCAAAAGATTTTCCAGTTTATATAAACAGTAATAAAACATAAACAAACAAGACTTAACAAACAGGAATAAATACGTCTACTTTTAAAAATACTTCTATGTAAACTACACTGCGGCGACAACGCAAGAAAGTATGTATATTAATGTTTTTTTCACACTTTTTTTCACACTTTTAAAATTTTTTTTTGGCCGTATAACGAAAAATTCTATGCCTTAAATCGAAAAAGTGCCATAATTAAAGTAGGCCGTTATAGCGAAAAACCGTATAAAGAGCGGCCGTATAGCGAGGTATGAGTGTATATATATTTTTTTTTTATTTTTTAAATCTTAATTATTATAACTTATTATTTACTGCTTCGAATTCTGTGTTGATTTAACAGTCGGTTCACAGTGTCATTCGGTGATGGTGGTGCATAGATAGAATTTTCGCGATGCGGGCTATCTACATTAACCACGTGCTTAAATAGATTCACTCCATTCCCTCCGTAATTTTGCATTTTATTTGTTGAAATTATTTTTTAATAACACAAAGTTGTAATTTCTACAAAATTGATGTTAATCTTTCTTTTATTTATCTTTCGGCATTGATGAGATTCAACTCGCAAAACTAACAACAATAGTCAGGAACCTTACTTGATCACTCGTTCATGAATACTTACAAACCCGGGTTAGGAAATGGCGATATGTCTCTCCAATATACGAGTTTTTAGAAAATTGTAGTAATATATGTTACAAAATAATGCATAATAGAATTAAAATAAATATACATTATTTATTGAGATAAAAAAAACATTATAATTACCAAATAAAAGAAGCTATTTCCTCTTCACTTTTGAACAATAAAAAATAAAGAAAGAAAAATTGATACAATGTCGTATGTAGTAAAACGTAATGATATTTTTTATATTATTTGTCCATTGTGACTCTGTAGTGACCTCCACACATGCCCCATACTTCACAAAGTGGACCACAAAATGCATCATAATAACCTTTGTTAATCTTTTTGATGAGTCCCATTTGAAAAAGATATAGTTTAACCCATGGAACGCAACACCAAATATGACAAAAAGCTACACAAGCAAAACAACATCCCCAACAGAGGGCAAGACACAATCCAAGTAGACCGCTCAAAAATTTGTAACAACAACTTTTTCCCCCTTGAAAACATTTGAAAGAATTTTTCCATAAGCAATCACACGATCTCACTCCTTCTGGTTCAGCAATACTATCTTCCCAAGTCACCTAAAACAGACCATGTTATAATTTAGTAATAAATGATAAAAAATGTACCTGAATATAAGAATTTATATTTTTCGGATCCCGATTTTCTAAATCCAGAATTTCACTCATCTTTTTGTATCAATTAATAAAGTAACAAATTTTACTCAAAATTTTATTACTTATATATCAATTAGTAAAGTGGCACCATCGGAATAATTAACTTACTTATCTGACGTTTAGACGTAGTTGCTCATAACAACTGTAACCAAACTTCAGAAGTACTTCGTTTTTTTGTAATATTTTAATTATATAATTATTTTCCTTTGCTAAATAATTCTCAAATCTTAAATTATCATGGCGGAAAAATCAAATACAAATTAATGAATATATTTTTATTTGATAAATAACTTAATTAAACTAAATATTTTGATGTTTTCTTGCAACATCATTTATTAATGTTAATTAAATTAAAGTGGTTATATAGTACAAAAACTTTAACAAGTATTTTATGATGGTGAATTTTATTTAATTAAGGATTTTAATTATTGAAACTGCTTAACTTTGTAAATTTTGAATTTTATATTAATGTTAATTAATTTTTGTATCTCTTCAAAAAAGATTCACAGAACTATTATTATATTAATTAAATATTATATTAATTAATTAAAAAACCTTATTGATTTTGGACTTTGATCTGAAATTAAAAAATAGGATTATTTAAATTAATTGATCTGACAACTGACCTATGATCTTTTATTATTTGATATTAAAAAATGATTATCATGTTTATTTAGTTACAAATTTGTATTATTTAATAACTTTATTTGAAATTCTCTAATATGATTGGACGAATCACTTTGCACATTTAGACTAGGTTTACAAAACTTTATCAAGAGTGCTTCAGTAATTATCCTTTCAAAGGATAATTACTGAAGCACTCTTGATAAAGTTTTGTAAACCTAGTCTAAATGTGCAAAGTGATTCGTTCAATCATATTAGAGTATTTTGACGTAACACACTATGACGTAATGACAACCTTTTTATTTGAAATTAATGAAAAATCCCATTAAAATATATTAATTTATTATAATTTCTAAATTATTTTGAAAATAATATTGAAAATTGTTTTAAAATATTTCAATAAATGCAATATACACAAAATAATGTCTTTTAATCTATTCGCAATGCGTTGGAGATAGTATAACCATGTGTAACTAAATTTTCCACAAATCTTCACCAACCAAGGAAGTTTTATACCAACATTTTTATACATTAAGATCGAAATGTCTGACCAAATGACAATCTAAGATAACATTATGTTCTCTCTACTGCACCAGGTTCGAGACTGGTAACATTCAGTATAACAACTACGATCACTCACAAAATTGACTTCATTTTCATTTATAAAACTATAAAATTGACAAACAACATTTGAAATTGCTTTTTAAAATTTACCTAATAAATTTATTAATAATCTAAAGAATTTAATATATAAGATTATAATTTTTTTAAAGAACACAATTATATATTTTCGAATATTTTTAGGATTAAAATACTTATCCAACAACATTTTATGCTTAAAAAAGCTTCTCTCAACTTCATAGTCAGAGGCAGGGGAAATTTCTCACAACCCGTAACTTTCAGGAGGGACAGACTCACATTTTAGGTTAACTATATCCTAAATTTTAGACTTTGAGCTCCGTTTTTCAAAGTAATCCTTCATACTTCAAACTACATCTCCAAAGCTCAAGCTTCTGTGAGGAATATTTTGATGTTTTGTGTTTCAATGTTGCATCTTGATTTATAATTGTCTCTCCTACCCAAATGGATGATTAATATTTGAATTCGTATTATTTAAAAATATGTAATGTTAATTTATTTTTAATTTCAAGTAATTTTAAATATGTTAATT
The DNA here is from genome assembly GCA_001938485.1 of Girardia tigrina. Taxonomy (NCBI): domain Eukaryota; kingdom Metazoa; phylum Platyhelminthes; order Tricladida; family Dugesiidae; genus Girardia; species Girardia tigrina. Next base: position 14,337 of record MQRK01254656.1, read on the forward strand.
AATTTTTACAATTTTTAATTTATATTTTTAAAAATAATTAATAATCATTTAAATTTTTATCCAATAAGTTTTGAGTAAATATTTTAATAATTTATTTATTTCTCCATTTGCTAAAAAAATAATAAGAATTAATTTATTTATCAATTTAGTTTAGAATGCACTCGTACGAAAGATTTGACACAGATTGCCTTAAGGACAATCCAAATTGTTGTGTAAATAAAAGTACGAAAAGTCAAATCGGTGTTCTTAATAGCTTCTATTTAGATTCACCACATTTTTGATTGAAAGTGAATGTAATTTTACAACTCCGAATATAAGTGAGAATACACTTATATTGAGAAGAAAGTTAACTTAGACTCTAGTTCACTGTATCAGCACTAACTGCTGATTTTGCATTTGTAACGACTTTTCCAAGAGCAAAAAAATTATCTTTAGGTATCTTCAAATCTTTCAAGTCTTTAATTAAGGTTGCTACCAAATTGGTATCATGAGACTTTCTCAGTATAAAACAATCAACAAGCTAAATTTCCTAAGCTAGTTTCCAAATCATTATATTCACGATTTTTGTCCCATAAATATCACTTTCAACAATTAGCAGGATTTTTTATCAACCATCTTTTTCAGAATGGCAATTTGATTTCTCCAAATTTCATCCACTTTTCTAAGACAAGTAGATTAAGAAAGTATAACAAAATCCAAAATATAAAAAAGCCTCACAAACTTGATACGAAAAAATCATTTTTCATAGTATTTAATTTTGTTTGGGCTGAAGATAACCTGAGTCTTCCAGTGTACACTGCAGTTGATCGGTGATTTTCAACATTAAATAGTTTTTCACAGGAAGCTTTTGTTGTTGCAGTGTGTAATGCAATTCTCTAGCAAATGATTTTGAAAACTCTTTGGGGGATTCTTTCACATAACCTTTTATTTTGCTTGATTTACTTTTTGCAAATTTTACCGTTTTTAAAATTTCTTAAAATTACTGAAATCAACTGCAAATTCTAAAATTAAATTACTGTAAGGGGGCATAAATTATGTCACACTTTTAGAGGGGAGGGGGTTTAGAAGTTTATGAGATTTTGTGATATGGGAAGGGGTATGATAATTTGTGACGTCACAAAGATAAAAATCAGTGGTATAAAATGCTAAAATATTTAAGTAATCAATGATAAAATTTGAAGTATGAGTTTTCAATGATTTAATATTTTATTATTTTTGAATAAATAAGTGTATAAATAAATTAGTTCAATTCATTTTTGTAGCCCAATTTGCTTCTCAATCAAAATTAAAAATGTTTAATATCGTTTATTCATATGATAATGCTTAAACTTCAAACTTTGTTTAAACCACATAGTAGCTTCTTCAATTCTTTCTTAATCGTTTTTGGCCGACATCGATGCAAAATAAACCAGAAATACAAATTGCTAGTCTTATAGATAGTTGAGCATAGTTTATGAATTTATTTCAAAATCAGGCATTTTCCAGTCAGAATATTCCTGAAGATACATATTGTTCTTCTGTCAGCCAGATTGTTTCAAGTCGAGTCTGTGTAGACTGTAATTTATATTGTACTTCTTTAGAAATGTTAAAAATTCATGGTAAGAGCAACCATAATCGTATTATCAACACTAAAATGAGGTTTAAAAAGAAATAGTAAAGTAATAGTAATAATCATTGCTTTGATTGATATTGAAAGACACTTGAAAAATATATGGAATTTGAATAAAAATGATATTTATATACTAAAA
>MQRK01254656.1:18126-37847 GCA_001938485.1 Girardia tigrina
TTTTAGACTTTTACGCCTTATTAAATGCCTAGAAAAGAAAGAAAAACTATTACAAAAGATATTTACGATCTAATTATTTCCATGAGTCAAAACCAAAGCCACTCAATAAAATATATTTGGAATATTTTGAATCTCGATCGTAAAAGAGTTAGGAAACAAATACAAAATCACGAAAACGGGAAAGAATTCATGTCATCATCAACCAAGATGAGGGAAACATGTCGAATATGACAGAATACTTATTAATAATATCGATCAATTGATATTTAATTCAGTTTCTTGTAATAATAGTCTGATTCAGAAAGAAGTAGCTACAATAATTGAGAATCATGAAAATATAGCAATATCGCAACCAACAATATCGAGAAAGTTATCCAAAATGCAAATAAGTAGCAAACGGCTCACAATAATGCCAAAACAAAGAAATAAAGAAGATAAAAAAGACATGCGAGCAATTTATGCATGCGAACTCGGTAGAATCTCGGATCTAATCTTGTTTTTCTCGACGAAACGGGATTTAATAAACATACGACAAGATCCTATGGATATTCACTCGTAAATACAAAGCCACATTTAAATGTAGATGCCAACAAACGAAAAAGATAGTAGCTTGATGTTCGTTTACATCAGAAACCTTTATTGAGTTTTTGAATAATGGTTTGGGCAGTTATCTAATGGCAAATCCCGCTAAAATACTTATAATGGACAATGCTGCCATTCATAAATCCGCACTCTTAGCTCAATATTTTCAAAACAGAAATATTCGAGTAAAATATACAGTTCCGTACTCCCCGGAATTAAATCCAATCGAAGAATTTTTTTCCATAATAAAATCTAGATATATCTCGGCCAGAAATACTAACAGTGAAATAGGTATTGAGGCTAAATTAGACTCGATTTTATGTTCGAGAAATGATTATTTGCAGGAATGTCGAAACTTTTTTATAAATATGAGAAGATGGCTAGAAAGAGCTAGAAGAAGAGAAGATTTTATTTAATTAAATTCTTGGTAAAATAAACCATTATTATCCGTTTGTCGTTTTAAGATATCTTTGTTCAATCTTAATTAAAAAATAATTTAATAATATTTATTTTGTCTATAATATTAATAAATGGGTATATAATTTTGAATAGATGGGTATATAATTATGAATAACCCTATAAAAAAATGTTTTGAAAAATGAACTGAAATATTAATTTATTTTCTTAAATATTTATTTTAAGTTAATTAATTTTTTAACAAATTATTTAATCATTCATTTTTTAATTAACATTGCCACTTAAATTAGCTATTAATTAATGAGTTCTCATTATTAGTATAAGAACAATGCACAAATAATACACATTTAGTACGCAATAAAGAGTACTCATTATTTAAACATATAAAGTTATTATTTCATATAATAGTATAAATATATACTATAGACTGCATAGTATGATTATTTCTGCAATATAATAATTTTATATAATCACGCTTAATAAATAAATGCGATAAAATGTACAAGCAAAGAACAAAATGAATATTTTTATTTTATTTTTTAAACAATCAATTAAAAAAAGACAAATTGTTGTAATATCACAACTTGTAAAACACAATGAAAACGTTTATATTATTTGTCCATTGTGACTCTGTAGTGACCTCCACACACGCCCCATACTTCACAAAGTGGACCCCAACATGCATCATAATAACCTTTGTTAATCTTTTTTATGAGACCCATTTGGAAAAGATATAGTTTAACCCATGGAACGCAACACCAAATATGACAAAAAGCTACACAAGCAAAACAACATCCCCAACAGAGGGCAAGACACAATCCAAGTAGACCGCTCAAAAATTTGTAACAACAACTTTTTCCCCCTTGAAAACATTTGAAAGAATTTTTCCATAAGCAATCACACGATCTCACTCCTTCTGGTTCAGCAATACTATCTTCCCAAGTCACCTAAAACAGACCATGTTATAATTTAGTAATAAATGATAAAAAATGTACCTGAATATAAGAATTTATATTTTTCGGATCCCGATTTTCTAAATCCAGAATTTCACTCATCTTTTTGTATCAATTAATAAAGTAACAAATTTTACTCAAAATTTTATTACTAATATATAAATTAGTAAAGTGGCACCATCGGAATAATTAACTTACTTATCTGACGTTTAGACGTAGTTGCTCATAACAACTGTTACCAAACTTCAGAAGTCTTGTATTTTTATAATACGTCAACTAAATGTTTTTCTTTTCATAAATAAAGAAGAAAACTTAAAATGGTGAAAAATCGATTCACATGAGAACGCGAAATAAATTGTTAATTAAAGTCTTTTTTCTGTTATTTCTTGCATTAGAAGTTAGTTAATTTTTAGTTCGCTGATCAAATTTAAATAGTTTAAAAAAATTATTTGGAATTGAAATCAAATTTAAAATTTAAAAGTTTGTAAGGTCGACTACTTGGACATGATCTAAAGAAAAATAAAATTTCCAAATTGCCAAAGCCAAAGAAAACAAATAATAAAATCGTAAATAAAAATAAAATGAAGGATTTCAAAAAAAATTTGAAAATATTCCAAAAGAAATAATGCGAGTAAAATAACTTAAAATTTATTTTATAATTAGCATCAATTTTCAAGTTTAAAATTTTTTTTTGGTATTTAAAGATTGCATTCTGGTATTTAAGATTGTATCGGGAATTTGAACTCATTTTCCCCAAAATGATAGTCTTCTCAATCTTAAACTCTTCCTAATCAAGTTCAACCAAAAAACAGTTTCAAAATTAGGAAAATTCACTGCAAAAATTTTTGAACAAGGACAAGAGCACCGAATGAGGAGACACCATAGACCCCATGGAAGACTCTGCAGAAAATGGTATAATTAAAGACGAGAATGGTTTCACAATAGTTTCCAAGGATTGTAAAAGTCTTAAGCAACCATCTCTAGTGTACTCTGGCAGATTACACAATGATGTAAATGTTCCACCTAAAAGATGGAAGAAGGGATGGATAGCCAACCTTAATCTGTAGATTTTCGAGATATAATTTGCGAAGGATAATTTACAACAGAAATGTGAGCAAATTAATGTTGTTCACTAGTAAACACATTGATTTGTACTTCATGAAAAATATAGATTTATTATTTGAGATACGTGTGTAAATGAAACATGTTGACATAAATGTTATTATTAATAGAAGAAGAAGAATTAAATTGCTAAAGAATTCATGGATGACTGTAATTTCTTGTTCTGACGATTTTATCTTCACAACAAGCATTGTGTACTTTATAGAGAAATTCTAGACGAAAACGTTGCTTTAATTTTAGATTCACATGAAAGAAGTGCTTTGAGAGAAAGGATAGTGGAAATGACAAATAAGTTACCCGAAAATATCAGTAAAATCCTCTTTGAGGATAGACCAAAGTTTCATAACCAATGTGTGCGAGATCATTTCCAGAAGAATAAATACGACTGTAGACCGTTTGCCTGCATATACGTAAGTAGCACGAGTAGCGATGAGTTAGATAAAGACCCAGTGCAGGGAGTGCGATAAATAAGAGAATTGGTTACACATGTGACTAGGATCACTTCTCTTGGACAACTGTGATTCAATTGTCACCCATTAATTACTAGCCGAATGTCAACTGTCCTGCTCAGATCTGGGGGTTGTAGAATCGAAATTCAGTCGGCGAATTTTGCGTAAAATCATTGGAGGATTTCCTGATTTGAGTCGATGATCGATACCATCGTAAGAAGGGATCGAGAGAGAATGAACGGAGTTCGGATCGATAGTTTGAGACGGATATTCCCTTGACTGTGCAGCAACGGCGGCACACTGCGGCAGACCTCAACACGCTCAAGTGTCGTCCAGCGCCGCGCCAAGTCCGTCCTTCAGTCCCCCGGTGTCGCTTTACTGTAACGCGAACTGAAGCGCCAGCAGCTGCTTGACTCCGAAAGGCGCCTGGAGTGACGTGAAGTCGGCAGAATTTACGCTGGTGCAGCCGGGCCACCGGTAACGCATGTTATAGAAGTACTGACTCGACAGATCATACAATTTGAACTTGTTCTGTCCGAGACTCGTGTTCAGATCACTGTTGAGTGAATTCATTTCTATCGACCACAGAGACACGCGCGATACGTCAATCGATCAATACCGGATATGATTTTCAATTTGATGAAAACAGAAAAGACATCGATATGTAAAGAAAATTATAAATTTCTATTATTATAATTTTGTGTTTTCTTTGGACGAATTATTGATCGAAAATTTGTTGAATATGAATAATGAAAAATTTTAATTAAATTTCAAATTAAAATAAGCCATATTTTTTAAGCAATTCTAAAGCTATATTTTCATAAATTGACAAATTAAAACAATCGTAAATTCGCCTTCATTAAATCTGTCAAATTCAATAATTGTTTTTTTAGATAAAATTTCTAGTATCGTTTTTGTGATTGTTAAGGGAATTTAGCCAATTTTCAATTGATTTTCTTCTTGTTTTTTCTAACTTTTATTATTTTTAATATAAGTTTGGATTTTTCTCAGCTAAAAAATTTTAGGGGTCGCAAATCCAATTAAAGCATTTTTAATAATTAAAAGTCAAAAAATTAAGTTAAATATCACTTGGAAAAACTCTTAATTGTTTGATGCTGCTGATAAGATTTAGTGAACACTACAGTTCACTTATGCCTGATGATGAAAAAGTGCAAACACTGATTGTCAATAAAGCCCTAAGGACGTCAGCGTAAGAGAGGTGGCCACTGTGCTGATGATATGCAAAGGGCAGAGTTAGGTAAGCTGCCATAGCTGCCGGGACAAGTTTTACTGAGAGGTGAGTATGCTCTACTGCAAGGCACTAACGGGGGCCTGCAATATCAAGCACGGTCTTTTTGAGTATCTAACGTGGAGTTGCACTTCTCGAGCAATGTGAAGAAGCTACTGGCAGTCGTGCGGGGCTTGAGGGACACCAGGTGCAGCGAAGCAGTGCTCGGACTGAACCAATGGAGAGTGGTGCGCCGCTATGGTGTAGGTTTATGACTTGGTTGTCAGGCTGGCGGCAACACCAGCGGCTGTTCTTTCAAGCTGTTCTCTTCGAACTCAACTGGATGATCAAAGACACAAGGAGTAGCTGCACAATTCGGGCCGAACTTGATGAAGATAATGCTTGTTAATCTTATCGGCAAGTCGGTCATCAGCGACAGTGCTGTGGGACGGGAAACAACCTGTGGTGTGACTGGTGGAGTTCGAAGACGAGCAGCAAAAGGTATGCGAGACAACTAATCTGGTGGTAGTGCTGGCGACTGTGCTAATGAAACGAGCAGAAAAACTGCTGCGAGTGGGGCTGCATGGTGAGATTGTCACAATATATTGTTGGCTACTGCGGAAGTCGAGTTGAAATTTCCGGAACAGACCGAATTCAGTGACTCGGGATGCGGTCTAATGGCAGCAAATTAAGTTGCTTGCCCCCTTCCTGATGCAGTGAATGTACTTTGATTGTAGGGGGTTGTGTGATGTATTTGTTTAAATGAACTGAAAGTGGCATTAATGTTTCCTTTAAAATATAACTTGTGCGTTGTCGGGCTCTTGTTTCTTATAGGTATATTAAATTATAAACAACTTTATTCAATAACAATATAGCAAAAATTAATTAAATCAAATGTCATATGAATAAGCCATGAACAATACTACTTAATTTTATTTCCGACGTTGGCAGTAAATGTAGCAAAGTAATGTACTTTGATTCGGTACTCGATAATCACGATGATTTTAGACGAAAATGGGCGCAATCTATTCTTTATTTTCTTTGAATATCAATAGCTTTCATTCAATAAAAACTTTTCTTTTTTATTTAAAAAAAATTTGGATATCCGGTTTTTGGTAATTTTCGAATCCGCAACCAATATATATTGGTATTATTATCCAGTCGTGGGGGAAATTAATAATTAAGTACGTTTCATTTACTTCTTACTTCTGTTCTTTCATTTTTCTTTAAAACAAAAGAATAAAAATAAAAATAAAGAGCACAATTAAAATAATAAAAAAACTTCAATATGCATAAAAAATATATTAATTTATTTACTTCACGATAAAACAAATCATGTTGTGTTACATTTAAAATTTATATAAAGACAAAACCACGCCACAAACAACAAATAAATAAATAAATATGAATAAAAATGTTTATATATATATATATATATATATATATATATATATATAAGTTAACTGTCGTACAATCCAATAATTTGGTCTTTTTAAAACTTTTTTTTGTTTGAGTTGATTTGATTTTAGATGTTTTGTTAGTATAATATTCGCGGTGTTACTACAGTACCATTGAAACCCTTTAAAGTACATCAGCAGAGACAATATTGGTTTCATTAGGCAACAGGTGAATCTGTCGAACTTTGCTGACAATAGAATTATTTACTTACCGACAGTGATGGAGAACATGATAATAAATATCAGTCTTGGATTAAAATACGGATATTATATAGTTAAAGATTTTGGAGAGGATGAAGATGATGGTCAAATGCATTGAACAGACCTGTCTCATAAAGAAAATGTATAAAATCAATGTATTTTGACGACTGCAGCAGTTGGCAAATAATAAGGAGAAACATGGACTCATGGTTTGAGATACATGTCGGCTCTGATGACGAACAAGTCCCATTTGAATATTAAGATATATAAAAATGCTTACACAGGCACCGAAAATGATATTCCAAACACCCCTTGACAAAACTATCGCTTACACCTTCCCGACAACTGCAGATATTGAGCCACATCAACTCCAATTATGTTTCACCTCCAATCAAACAAATGACTGATGAATATGCAGTTAAGTTGGATCCCTTCTTTGAGTTTTTCTAGGTGGTTAGTTAGAGAATGACGCTATTTAAGTCTTATGACTCATCATCGGAATATTTGGATTTAACTTACAAATATATCGTTTTTATATAATTTGTTTTATTCTGCAACATAAACCATAAATTAATATCCTATCGAATTTTTCAAATAAAGATTGAAAATTTGATACAAATAATTACAAAGATAATCGATTGTTAAAAGGAACCCATTGAATGAAATCAGGTACTGAAAATTATTATTATACTTCATGAAGCATATACCACAAGAAGCACTGGCACCGAAGGTATCATTTTTTTATGGTAAATCGGATAACACAGGAAAATGGCTGGATGAAACAAAGGAGTTTGCGTTATTTAACCAAATGGAAATGTCATTTGCCTTTGAAATGCTTCTACGAGGTGACTGCCATCTGTTATGGAACGAATTTAGTGCAAATCGGAAAGATTTGTAGGAGGAAGAAGTGTCCAGATGGTTTCTAGCAACATTTACAAGACCAAGGAGTGTGGTGGACAAAGTCAAGGAGCTAAGCAACGTTTCTCAACGACATGACGAACGATATCAATGTTTCGAGTTACAAGTAAGATCATTAGTTACCGAAATTTTTAAAACGCCAGAAGTAATGTATGAAATTATTAAAGTATTTGTAGTACATGGTATACATAATGATAAGCTACGAGAAGCATTTATTTTAGAACCGGATATGCCGTCAGAAAAGCGTCTTACAATGGCCAGTATGCTGGAGCAATTAACTCCTAAATCAGTCGTAGCAGTTTTACCAAATAGGATGAAATATTCTGATGCTGTTAGAAAACCAAACATGAATGATCATCAACCTCGAAAAATGGGATTTCACCAACCACAATGAAGGAAAGACAAATAATTAATAATGAAAAATGAAAATTCCATTCATCAGCCGATACTCGCGAAACAACAACGAAATTTTTCGAACGAATCAATGAAGTCGATTACCAAGAAATATTGTTATAGAGCTTTGAGAAGACAAGAACCACGGCCTGATCTTTTAAAACCGGGCCACTGTTTTTGTTTCAGAGAAGTGGGACATGACAGTGGGAAGAATTGACAGTCTTTTAAATGGAAGATGCCTAGTTTGTGGGAAAGAAGGTCATAATTTTCCAAATTGTTATAAAATACACAAATCCAATTGGAGAGAAGCCACATCATAACCAATTTAATACATACAAGACGAAGAAGATTTGATTGAAGACATCACTGATTTTAATGGTTCACACATCAACTCAGAAGTTCAATTTGGGAATAAAGAAAAAAATGGTCTGCAACCCACGATAGCTATCTCGTCCTTCGGGTTGCATCAATAAATGAAATAAATTTCAGAGATAGAAAAAATACAGAGAAGAATAAGATGTATCAGAAAACAGATGGCAGATTATGGAGCAGGGTTGTGTGCAATGGGACAGAGTTCGATATGTTGTTGGATTCCGGAACCTCCGTTTCAGTAATGGATGTATCATGTTAGAATGAAATTGGTAGTCCAGTTTTGAAGCCTTCAAGTGAGAAGTTGATGGGTGCTTTTTCGTCGGGCAGTGAGGCATGTTTAGGTAAAAGTAAAATCACCGTTCAATGGGGCTACAAACAGAATACAATAGAAGTATATGGGGTGAAGGGTTTAGTACAAGTTTTTATCGGGGGAATAGACATCATGAAGATTTTCGGAATATATTTTAAAGAAGTATTCGTGATAGAAACACAAAAAGCAGCTGTACAGATAAATACTCAGTTGAGAGTGGACAACGCTCTTAATATTTTTGCTTCAAAGAATATCCACAACCTTATTCGACAATATGGAGGTATATTCATGGCTTCCACTTTCGATTTGGGATACACAACGATTTTAAAACACCACCTTAAAACAACTGGTTCACCAGTGGCCATAAATCAGAGAAGATTACCTCTACATTTGGAAACTAAAGTGAATATCCTGATAAAGCAGTTATTAGAACATCAAGTCATAAAGCAATGTCAAAGGCATTGGCGGAAACTTAGATCTAACAGCATCAAACTAAAGGAACTTAAGTGGTGGCATGATAATGTAAGACCTCATTCTAGCAAAGAAACAACTCCTTTTTTTTGAAAGAAGAAAAATTGACAAATTTTTTCAATCGCCTATAGTCCAGAATTTAATCTGTGTGACAGATTCATGTTTTCAAAAATGAAGAAAAGTTTTAAAATCATGTCTTCAAATCACATGAAGAAATTGAAAAAGCTTGTAAATTCTTTTTTAATTCTTTATCAACAGAAACATTAAAAAATCAACTTGATAAACTTTTTAACTATTGTCAGTTGGTTATTGACAACAATGGTGAATATGTTGCTTAAGAAATTTTTAAAATTTATTTTTTAAATAAATTTTTAAATTCGCATTATTTAATTTTTTTTGTTGGTTAATAATATTATTTTTTGGTAAGTTTCAAATTTTATGCTTTGAAATTTTAACACAGTAGTTATGACAGTCTGAATAATATTCAGTCCAAATTTGGTTAAATTTGGTAAAATATTTGTGTGTTTTTAAAGGCCACCTGAGGACTTTTGGGACAGCCTGTTTTTGAATGCTTTTTACTCAATCGATTTTATTCAAAATTTGCACACTTACTCATTCTCGAGGACAAGAAATGATTATTTTAAATTTAATCGAAAAAACTTTTTAAACCCCCAAAATTGGAAAAAAAACGGAAAATTCAAAGTTCCCGAAAAATATTAATTGCAAGATATCTACTTATAAATGATAAGTAGTTTATATCAATTTTTATTTCGTTTTTTTAATTAAAATTTTTTAAATGTTAAATTTTTGAAATTTTAAAAACTTTGTTGGCAAAGTAGAGTTCTGCATAAAGAATGGATATAAAAAAATAATTTTTTGATTTACTACTTCATTCAAATTTTTTTATAGTAAATATCCCTTTTTTAAATTAAAAATGTATTTTAACTTATTTTATTTAATCGTAAAATTTTTATATTTAATTTATGATAAATTTTAAAATGTTTTTGAAATTTCTTTTTTCATTCAAAAATTTATACGATTTTTCCAAAATCCTCACAATCTTTATGATAAATGATTTTAATAAATCCAAATTATTAATTGTAAATAAAAAGAAAAATGTTAGAAACATTAAAAATTTATTTTATTTAATCAAAAACTAAATGATTTTCAGGAGACAGACCATACTGAAGTTTATTATTTTCAAAGAGATTATACAATGATTCCAAATATTTCGAATGTAGTTCATTTATTTCTTCTTCTGATGGGTTTTCGTTTTTAATGACATCAATCGGTGTTCCAATAACAGTCGTTAAAGATTTTCGGTAAGGCATCATGCCAAAGGTGTAGTTAAAAATTCCTCTCCCATAGTATAGAGGTGGTGATATTGCAAACGTTTTCTTGAAAAATTCCTGAAACGATCTTAAAAAGGATCCTTTGGGATTCGATATTTGATGAAAGAGTTCATTTTCGTGAAATCCAAAGCATGGAACTAATGAACTGCCCGTTTTCATAGCCATTTTAATAAATCCTTTTCGTTTTTTAAGCGTGAGTCTAAAACTTTCTGGTCTTGCATCCAAGGCTTCTTGTGAACCACCAACAACAATTACAACAGCGTTTCCTTTACCACATTTCGTCAACAAATAAAGTAAACTTTCCTTGCTAACATCACAAACCCCAAACGCTAATAAATACTCTCTTAAGAGTGGAAAATAAAAGTTACTTACTAAGGTTAATATTGTTGGTTTTATTCCAGGAAATAGTTTTGAAAACCCTGTAGCCTCTGTACAGAAATTGCAAAATGCACTACAAACTAAAATTCCATGGGGATGATAACCAAATATGTAATTTTTATTAGGATCTAAATCACTTGATTTCACTAGATTAATTGGAAAATAATCACGGTAATATTCCCAAATCTTAAAATTTTTTAACCACTTTTTAGGTCTAGCTCCATTTTTTTGCGACTTGGAATCATAAAAATAAACCCATAAAATGTACAATAGGGCCAAAGGTAGAAATGAAGTGAACAAGCTGTAAATTAAAAGGAATAAGCTGGTAAAAGGCATGATCAAGGAAGTGAAAAACCATTGAGCTACGGCAAAGGTTTGAATCCTTCTTTCAAAAGGAATGAACAGAGGAGCAAATTCAATTCCAAAAAGTTTCATTTTCGGTTTTAATTTCGTTTGGCGACTAAAACCGAAATATATATATATGAATCATTATATTTACAAAATAATTGTTGACCTTCGTTATTAACTTAAAATCTTACTTGATTTATAATGCACATAAAGTGCAACTTAAAATACTAAATAAAAAATAAACTCTATTACATGTTTTCATCAAATTTTTTAAAGTATTTATTATTGAATAAAGAATAATGCATTTATTTTTATTTGTATAAAAAATTTTATTAATTAATAAAAAAATTATTCAAATTTATTTACAAATAAGAAAAAAAATATTTTAATAAAAATGACTAAATATGTTCGCGTGTCTTGATAAAAATATTAATTAAAATTGTTCTAAAATTTTGGATTTTATCAGTTAATACATAATAATTCGTCTCAGAATGATTTCGTTACAATAATCAAAAACAATTTTAAGTTAAATATAATGACCTTGTTTTTGGACACAAATAATTATCATAAATCGACTTAATAAAATTTTGACTTAAGTTTTCTTGCTGATTATCGATTTATACCACTTTTTATGCTTTACAATCATTTTTGATTATTTAATGCATTTGTTGGTGAATGTTTTGATAAATTATTTTGCAAGAAATGATGCTTAAAGAATTTGTACTTGGCAGAAAACTGAGTGAATGAATTTAAAGCGTGCTAAAATCCATTAATTGATAGTATATTAATTTATAAAAAAAGAATATATGATTTCCGAAATTCTTTATTCACGCCCAAAGATTCTAAAGGAAGTCAACGAGTGGACTTCATGGCATTTGGAGTCATCGAAATAAAAATATTTGTAAATCTATAGTCTCATAAATACAGTAAGTTTATTTCAAAGTATTTTAATGTACAGTGTGGTATTCAATAATGACATTTGTGAAACAGAATAAATCTGACCATAACCGGGGGCAGAGAAGACTATTTACAGAGAACAAAAAGATATTCGTTTTACAGTCAAACTTCGATAAAATCATTTTTTTAATTATTATTTAAGATAAAGCAATGATCTGTTCATCATACTCTTATATGAACCGAAAATGTAGATGTGGATTCATCATAACTCAGATGTAACTTTTATGTTTACATTCAGTCCTTGTAATTATGACAAAATAAAATTTTATCATTTAGGATCCTTAATAGCGGTGAGTATTATAAAAATAATTTTATTTTTATTAATATTGTAGTAATAATAATAATAATAAATTAATTGTAGGATTATATATTAAAAATAATGCTATAAATAATAATATATTCTATTACGCCAAAATTTATACTTATATGTTATAAATGTATAATATAAGTATAAAATAACAATAAAAATATTTAATGTTAGTTATATTACATATTTTTATTTTTATTTTGTATGATTTTTTTATAATTTCTATTCTCTTAAAACCACTAAGCGTTTGTTCAAAGAGATGGAGGCAGAGAAAAGAAAAATCTTAGTTATTACAATTTTATGAACTTTTTATAATTTATTGTTTAAGATCTTTACAACAGGAGAAACTTTCGTACTTATTAAGTACACTAATTGGATTTTTAATACATTTATTTGTATCACAACTTCAATCGCCACTAGGACAATTCTCCATCGTTCTTAATTGATAAATTTAAACATCGTTCTAAACATCTTATTATTTAAACAAATTTAAATTACAATTTATTTATAATTTGATTTCAAAATAATTTATAATAAAAATTACAAAATAATTTTAATTATTTTAAAAAATGTTTTAAATATTTTATTTATGATATATTAATTAAATTTTAAAGATAGTTTTTAAAATTTTTAAATTGAATAAATACTTCGACTTTTTAAAATATTTAAAATATCAGTCTTCGATCTGGGTGGGAGAAACACAATTCTAAAACAACATACCCAACAACACACAATAAACACCTTTCAAAATATTTGGTAGAAGAAAATCGACATAAAAGACACTTTTGTAAAAGTTTATTATTATTTTTTTATGATTATATTTAACATATCATCTTAAATGGTTTTACGTTCTAGGTCTCCACAAGTTACTCATGACCTAAAAATGTCTGGATTAATGATCAGTCGTTTAACACATTTTAAAGTAGTTAGTTCAAAATACAATAGGTTAATCTTGTAAATTTGTACCGAATGTATAAAACTGTTGAGTAGTTTAATTCAACTCTGACAAATATTCCGATGCTTTATAACCATTTATGACTAAAAATTACACTTTAATTTATGAAAATAAAATCAAAAATAATAGCAATTATTCTGAAAAATTCGTGTAATTATAAGATAAACATATAATGTAATCTCAACATTAACATTAAGAATTAGATTCGTTTATGTTTATGTTATTAATATTATATAATATTTTTTAATATTGATAAGACGAAGTCCGGATGAAAATCTTCTTTTAATAACCAAAGTCATCCATTTAAAAATATATTTTTTCGACAATATATTTCGACGGATCTACCGTCATCTTCAGGTCACTAATTAATAATCAATTCACCTGTATATAAATACAAAAATGATGATTATGTAATCGGTTGCATGAAATCATGCTAATCAAAAATTCTTAATAAGCTGGTTGAGACTGCCGATTGAACATTGATTTTAGGGCAACGTGACCTTATTAACAATGCTTCACACGACACTCTCCCAATAAGTGTCAAAATGCTTACACAGAATTTTGAAATTATCTAAATTAACTTTTTTTTGTATTTATATACAGGTGAATTGATTATTAATTAGTGACCTGAAGATGACGGTAGATCCGTCGAAATATATTGTCGTAAAATATATTTTTTAATATATTAACTTTTTCCTTATTTTTATAATTTATATTTTATAAACATATTCTAATATCACTTTTTTAGGAATATTTAACACCTTATAAACATTTGCTAAAAAATATTACTTATGGTATTTGTGAGGAATATTTTCGACTGTTATGTTTTGTATGTAGAATGTTGTTTTGGAGTGGTTATTGTGGGTTTGCAAACAGAACGAACGCATGTATTAAAATGATGTTCCAAACAAACGAAATTGTCATTATTTATAGATTTTTGTAAGATATACGTGATACATCTGTTTATTATTCAGTCTTGTTTTGTTATTTAATATAGATATATTTTAATTCTGAAACTGGTCGTTTCTAAACTAAGCCAGATCAATTGAGATACTTTAAAAACGAAAATAATGTCAAAAAACAAATATTTATTAATCATTAATGAATCTTACACTTATGAAAATCAATGGTTTTCAGTTTTTTTTAGTCTTTGATTGTGAGGCATATTTAAAATTTTGTATGTTGATTTTGGTATTTGGAAATGTGTTTCTCCCACCCAGATGGAAAATTGATATTTTGAATATTTGCAATGAATAGTTGTTCGTGCATATTTTGCGTTTTAAATTATAACATAAGATATTTAAAAACTTTTAAAATATTAAATCGTTTAAAATTTGAAAATTAAAACTTTTAATACGGTAAATATTTTTTTAATTTATTTCTAAATTGATTAAAGAAATGTTTTTTCTTATCTTAAATCATTTTAAAATAAATTAAAAGTTAGATTAAATTATTAAAAAAATTATAAAAGTAGAATTTTAAAATAAAATTTGAAAATAATTAAAAATGAAAATTTTTCGAATAATTGTTTAATAACAAGGCATTAACAAAAATTTATCAATTTAGCAGGATGTCAAATTATGAAAGCTTGGCTGAGAATTGCCCCAAAGACAATTCAAATGGTGATGAAAATAAATGCGTGAAAACTCATATTTGTGTTTTTAGTTTCTGTTTTTTATATTTTTTATATACTACTTCCACAATATATGTCCGATCACGATAATCGTAGATAGTATAATGTCTACAGTTATGGGATATAGATCTACTGATAAAATTAAGAACACAATGTACTTTTTTGTGTAGTTGAAGTGGAAATTACAGTTGGATTGACCAAACATTGGCCGACTTTAGAAAAATGTTAATAAGTTAAAAAATAATTAAATAAAGTAATTAGTTAAATACTAAATCGTTTCTTGAAAAATTAACTTATGATTCAATATATAAATTAATTAATAGAGACATCAAGGGAAAAGATGAATTAAAACCTGAAAATGTATATAATGGTGATTCAAATATTAAATAAACTTTAATTGTTCCATAATAAGAGGGTTTTATATAATTTAAATCTTGCATTTTAAAATCAATTGATTATAAAACTTAAACTTTAAAAATCATATTGAAATCTCACTAAATTCGAAGTATGTTTAGTAATAAAACTTCAACTCTTTGAGTTTGTTCTCCAATCTTGTTTATCAACTCCCTTGTAATGGGTCCAATGCCACATACATTAGATAGACTTCACGTCATCTCTCTAAGCGAATTCAGGAACACAGACGATTGTAATATAGCAGGACATGGAAGGTTTTTGGTCGGATGTGACTATAACCGATTTTAAAATATTGTACAGTAATTTTTAAAATTATTGGAAGCGTGTCTCTTTTCAGCCATTATTCATCTAATCATGTAATCTATCAATTAAAGTTTTAACAAGCCTCTCTTGCACTCTGTTGAAAATATTTGTAATGACCACTTATTGTAAATAAAATGGTTATTACTAGTTTTCTATAGTAATGAGTTGTTAATTTACAAAGACACTAATGTTGACTGGTGTTGACTAAAATTGATCTAACAAACTAGTTGATAGTGCAGTGAAATCATTTTGCTTTCACTCTTCAATAGGTAAAAAAACTGAATTAAATTATTATTGACCAAATTATATTATTAAACAAAAAACGTTGAACATTGAAAGGCAAAAAAATATTTGTAGTTCGATCACAGATAGAAATATACAGAACGTTGGGAGAGAGGTTTGTCAAATATAAAGGCCTTAATAGATGGACAAATAATCTTCAACGTGTGGTTAATTATATAATTAAGTATATTTCAAACATTTAAAATTAAGGAAAATTAAAAGAAAACTAAGTATTGTTAGAAAGATTTTCTGTTGTAAATTCGGTAATAAAAAATTATCTAAAAGATCAAAAGACGATGTGTAAAATATATATCGGGCTGGAAAAAGAAAAATAACAAGGAAGCAAATGAGGCTTTAGCTAATGCCGAGAAGGGTGCTTTTAAATTTTTTTTTAAATGATAGAGACTCAAAACATGATAGGCGTCTATTCTAGAGTTCAAAGACAAAGTTTTTCAAGGCAAAAAGTTCAAACGTAAAGACAAATTTATTTTCTAATACAAAATAGTAATTTACACTTATAATCTTTATGATAACTGAGTTGTCCAGCTAGGTCCATTTGAAAATATGGTTAGCTTAACCTTATCCATATCCAGACTAGGTCCTGCGCAATCCGCTGCGTATAGGGCCCCACAATTATCAACACTGGCCCAGCCATTCAAATTAAATAAGTAACATGACTTTAATGCCTCACGTAGCGTATTTTGATTTAGAAAATAAAAGAAAGATATTATTTCTAAATATGTGATGAGGAAAACGACTGATAATTAAAACAGTTGTTTTAATTATCAGAAAAAGTGTGGAGAATTGTAAATTGGAATATTTGTTCGAAAATATATTTTATTTGCCTTGAACGTTTTATTTGATTGTCTTTTATCACAAGCTATCGCGACATACGTAATCAGTCGATATGATGGGGTGGACGATTTCGAAGAAAGGATCACCAAATTTGAGTTAGTAGACCGACTTCAAGGAGTGGAGAATTTAGAACCGGTGATGCCGCTTTTCGTATCTAGAGTGGCTTTTGCAGTGTACGATGGATTGGCAGATGGGACTAAACGAGAATATTCGGAACTGAAGCGGGCGTTAGAAAAGCATTCTGCATCCATCGGGTGACAGCATTCAGTGCATTATGCAGCCAGAAATTACAAGAAAATTAGTCGGTGGAAAATGGCCGATGACAAGAAATGGATTGTTAAATACCGATTGATTAAACTGTTGATTGCTCAGGGGTTTGATTTAAATAATGAAGTCTTCAACCCGCTTTCGAGATCAACAAAGGAAGATGCAATTTAAAATTAAATTGGATCTTCTACTGCTTTGAAATTAATTAGGTCTGTATTTAATAGATTTTAGTGTGCATTGATATTGAAAAAATGAATATAATTAATATTTTAATGAATCAAGAAGACAACACAATTTTTTAATAAGATATATCCAAATATTCAAAATATTACAAAACTTTGTTTTAGAAATTGATATATAAGCAAATAACCTATGTTTGTAATGCAAGAATTTAGGAAAGTCACAAAGCTTCGTTTGCAGACTATCAAATGATTTTAAAATATTGGGTTGGCCAAAAAGTCATGGCGTTTTTGAGTACATCCTAATAAAAAGCTTGAAAATATAAAAGGATGTGATAAAATTTAAATTCAAGTATATATTCTGAAACCTTAATTTTCAGACTATGTGTATACAAAATATTAATTGATTTTGACTTAATTTATTACTTTTTACCGTCAATTCGAAATGGAAAATCAAAATGAGCATATTCGTCATGTTTTGTTGCATTATTTTCCCAAAGGGAAAACCGCTGTGCCAGCTCATAAGAAGATATGTTTTGTATATGGTAGTGACTCCTTAAAACTTCGACAGTGTCAATACTGGTTTTCTAAATTTCGTTCTGAAAAATTTCATCTGAAAGATGCACCACGCTCCGGTCGACCAGTTGAAGTTGATGGCGACAAAATAACAGCACTGATCGAATCTAATCAACATATGACAACAAGATAAGTTGCAGAGACTCTGGAAATATCAAAATCAAGTGTTGGAAGTCATTTAAAGAAACTTGGATTCGTCAGTAAACTCGATATGTGGTTACCACATGAACTGAAAGAAATTCATTTGGTGAAACGTATAGACATTTGCGATTCCCTTTTGAAGCGAGAACAAAGTGATCCATTTTTGAAGCGCTTAATTACGGGTGACGAAAAATGGATTGTTTACAACAATGTGGAACGCCGACGATCCTGTACAAAACGATCCCAAAAGCAGAAATTCACCAAAAGAAAGTTATGCTGTCCGTCTGGTTGGATTACAAATAATAAGTGATGACTTGATAGAATCATGATATGTGGGTTAAAATTGCAAAAAACAGTTTAAAAATTTGTAGATAATCGTAAAACAATTTTTGCCAAAAAAATAAAATTAATTTAATTATCTACTTAAAATTTTAAGTAGATTATATATATATATATACATGAGGATTTTATCATTATAAATTATTAATCTTCATCATTTAGTTTATTTTTGATAATTTATCAATACTTTCACATACTTATAAATAGATGCTAACAAATATATAATTTTATTAAGTGATTCATTATTTATGAATATATATTTTCTCTGATCAATTTGAGTCGTTCTTCTGGTTTATTGATTTTCTTGTTTTCTATTTCGTCCAAAATATCTTGTATTCTAAGGTTTCTTTTCTCCACACTATAATGATATGCTATTTTCTCATCATTATCAGCTATATTCAAATCTGAATATGCAATTAGTGTTTTTATTACTGTATTGAAAGGTGCGCTATGAAATATTGCCATCATCAGAGCAGTTTGTCCATCCTTGGATTGTGATTTTTCTACATTATGGAGATCCTTTGATCTTGCAGGTAATAATTTCATCACTTTATGAAATTTCCTTCGTTGAATCGCTTCTTGTATCGGGGTATTCCCTTGATCATTTTTTGTCAGAAATAAATCAGGTCGATATACTTTAACTTTTCTAAAGAAATCCATATTTATAATATTCATTTTTGCATATCGAAATGCAATATTATTATTATCCACGGTAGTTGTTTGTGCAGGATTATGTTTCCTATCCCATTTTACAATCAAACACTAAGTTTTTTAAGTTCCTTTATTTGTAAATCAGTTTTGTACATTTTTTAGTTACTATTATATTTCTTTGATAAATTTTGAGTTTCCTGTGTATAAATTTTTTATATACAATAGTATAAATTGTTATATCAATATTACAACAATGGTATAATTTTTATATCAAAAAAATTAAAATTTTCATTTTCATAATTTATCGTAAACCATTTATCATTTAAAAGTATTAATAAAAATCTTGAGATTTTTATTTCAAATAATTTTATTTTCTCACCAACTTATAATTTATTAATTACTTTTTTACAACTCAATATAAATTCAAATTACGAAAATAAAATAACATAATATTTACTATTAATTTTATATATATTAAATTTGAATTATTTTCCAAACAAAAATCTAAAAAAATTTTTATTCGAACTGTAAATACCATTTAAAAAAATTAATGAATTAACAAAAATCAAAAAATAATAAATTTTCGTTTGTTTAAATAATCACTCTGACTCAAATTTAATATAGAATGAAAAGATGTAAATCCAGTTGTAACAAATTACGTGAATGACGTACGTTATTTCAGATAAAGTAAAATTAAAAGGTCAAGAGAGAAAATTCACGTGTTCCGAGGAACTCGAGAACGATTTGAATGTTAAAATTGATTTTGATGTTTTTTTTGAAAATGTCAATTTTGATATTTTTCTAATTTCCATGTAGACCGATTCTGAATCGGACAGTTCCTCGGAACCAAATACGATTAATAGAGACAAAAAATTGTCGGCTGAAAGACCGAAAAAGGGCCCAGAAGGTCT